>JASDQU010029661.1:6273-28944 GCA_032191745.1 Picea mariana | reverse complement strand
TGATAAGCTATTTATGATAAGGAAGTTTTTGCTGGGTTTTCTTCCCCTAGAGGGTTTCCCAGGATAAATGTTGTGTCTATTGTGGATGTGTATTTCTCAGTGATCTTGTGGTTATTATGCTCTTATCTTTATGAAATGCAAAGAACTATAATATCAGCATAAAACATTAACAAGACAAGGGTTCAAATTGGGAGATATTTTATGCCACTGTATAGACTCTTTTTGCAGAAATAAAGTTCAGTTTCCTTTCGTTTTCAATATCAAAATTCTGCATCTTTCATTTTTTGTACTTTGTTTTCAGTTTATTTTAGTTCATAAAGACTGTTATCTCTTTATTGAGCTCATAGACTTGAAATTAAAGGATTTCTCTCTGTCTTGTATTAAGCCCTACATTCACTTGTATTGGCAATCAAGAATAGTGTTCTCCATCCTCTCTTTCAATTATTTGATCCTATTATTGTTTCCTGAAAGCACTGTATCTTTAGATGTGCGATGAGTTGTTTCTTACATAAATCATTAAAGACCCCATTGTCCCAAACACATAAAAACCATTATTTTTAAGTTACCAAGCATCCTTAGCCTACAACCCTAAGGAGTTTCTTGGAGTGATAACAAAAACCACATGTGATACACGCCAACTATATCATATACCAAACCATAAGTTATATCAAAACCATACCATATTACATGCGGTGGGAGGAGAAACCCACGAGTTTGACCCCGGGACTTCCGCCCCCCTAACCACCACATCTACCAACGCGCCACCACCATGAGACATGGAAAGAGGTGGTCGAATAACCTTAAAATTTGTCGGATTTTGGGGGATTTTGGAGGGCGCATGGCCCATAACTTGTGCCTCTTTATACCATTGTTTTCTTATTTAAATGAGCCATGGCCATGGATCTCGAGGTGGGAGTTTTGATGCAGGTAGAGACTGGCATGTAGACCGAGGTAGTTTTACACAGTGATCGAGGTGGTTTTGCACGTGGATCGAGGTGGTTTTGCATGTGGATCGAGGTGAATTTGCACATAGATCGAGGTGGTTTTTCACGTAGATTGAGGTGATTCTGGACTGGCACACATACCAAGGCCATACAGACTGCACAAATCAGAGGTAGATTTTGGGAATTGTGCCAAGAAGGGAATTCTGAGTCTAGTTTCTGAAATATGTCGAGTTTATACTCAAAAGTCTCAGTTTTTTGCAAGGATTCTAGATCCAGCTTCAGTTTTTGCATTTAGGCATCTAGACATAAAAGTTCTCATAGAATCTTTCAGATACATAGAAAGGTATCCATGTTCATACTTAAAAGTCTCAGAATTTCATCTTGCAGCTGGTGTTGAAGTCTGTTACTGTATATGACAGAAAGAAATTAGAAGTCACTTTGTAAGCATTTGAATACTTAATCTATCGGCCTTCCCATTTGGAAAGTGGCCCGGAGACGTAGTCAGGGGTCTGGTGAACTCCGTTACCAATTCTTGTTCATAGATGGTTTTCTTACATGTTTATGTGCTCATGTGCTTGATGGATGTTCTTTAATTTTGCATTACAAAGATGGTTAACAGTTACAAATTCACATGCAAATAATGGTTAAAAGATCTTGAATTTTTAGATCAAGTTAAATTTCAGATCAAGTTGGTATCAGAGCAAGGTTAACCATTTTCTTTGAGTTGATGTTGACAAGATCCAAGCTTCAGCGTGGTGAAGGTGAACTTGAAGAGTTTGATCCAGAGATTGGATCAAGAAGAGGAAAGATGTCTTCACCAAAAGGAGAATAAGCAACTTCTTCTATCCCTTCTGAAGGGGAATTTCTGAAATCTTTCATGAGAATGCAAACGATGGTAGAGGAGCTCTATCAAGATCGAAAGAAAGGTGAACAAGGTGGACCATCTCATACAGAAGATAAAAAAGAAGGAGGTGGTGAGGAACCTCCTAAAACCCCACCAATTTCTCCATCTTTTCTTGATGGTTCTATACCTTCTCCGTTTGAAAAACAAAAAACAAAAGTTGATCCTAATATGCCTCATTTAAAGCTTGATATTAAGTTTGAATTACCTATGTATAATGGAGAACTTAATGCTGAAAAATTGGACAATTGGATTCGTCAAATTGAAGTTTATTGTAGGATTCAAAAGTTTACTGAAGATGCTGTTAAACTTCAGTTGTCTTCTCTCCGACTTGGAGGGACTGCTCTCATTTGGTGGGAGAGCAGATCTCAAGAGGATCTTGCCACAAAAGGCAAAATCGTTTCCTCTTGGTATGAGTTCATTTCAGCACTTAAAAATCAATTTTATCCATTAAGGTATATGCAACAAGCTATGATGGATTGGAAAAATTTGAGACAAAGTAAGGGACAAAGTGTGCAAGAATACACACAAGAATTTCAAAAAAGAGCATTGGTACTTGGTATACCTCTTCTACACTCAGGAAACTCTTCTCAAATATATAGGAGGATTGCATACTTATTTACGTCATATGATATTGATGTTTAATCCAACTAACCTTGCCGAGGTGTGTGTTCAAGAAACTCACATTGAGTCAAAAGGGAAGAGTGTTCATGATGTTTCTTTAGCTGAATCCGTCTAGGCAAAAGAAGGCAAGGAAAAGTGGAAAGTTAAACATGCAGCTACAATGAAAAAGGGTGATGAGAGACCTACATGCTCGCATTGTCAAAAGCAAGGGCATGAGGAGGCAAAGTGTTGGAAGCTACATCCTAAAATGAAACCGAAGTGGTTTAAGGATCGAAAGGGGAAGCAAACAACCACGGTTATCATTGAGGACCTTGGATCAAATTCCGAGGATGAAACAAAGATAACAATCATAGGTGTGAAAGGTAAATCTATTGCTGATAATGATTCTAACATTGGTTCTTCATGTGCTTCTACTTCTAAATATGATGACAATTCTAAGGATAGAAAGAGGAATGCATTGTTTCATATAAGAGTGATTACAAAACAAACAAAGGTTGACACACTCATAGATAGTGGATCTCAAGTTAATCTTATTTCAGAAGAAGTAGTTAAGTAATTGGGATTAACAACAAAACCACACAAGAAACCTTATCCATTAGGTTGGGTATGCAAAGATAAAAGATTACAAGTAACACAACGATGTGATCTAAAGTTTGCAATTACATCTAAGTTTGTAGATGAGGTTGAATTTGATGTGGTCCCACTAGGTATCTGTGGAATTTTGTTGGGTAGTCCCTACTTATATGATTGAAAAGCGATCTTCTATCAAGAACATAATCAATATCACTTGTTTAAAGAAGGAATTGAGTACATAGTGCATTCACATTCATTCAAAAACGACAAATCATTGGGCACTACACAACAATTAAAAAGGGTTGTTAATGCAAGTCAGAATTTGGCACTTATGTCTATACAATGTAAGGAAGAAAATAATCCTAAACATGAAAAGGAAGTGTCAATTCACTACGATGCACCTGTTTTGGTTGATAGTGTTTCTATGGTTAAAAGTTAGCATGGTTTGGGTACAATCTCTTTCACAGGTTCAATGTTTATATTCATCTTATTACTCATCAGCAGTATGTGGTTGGGTCCGACAATGTTGAATGAAGATGTGATTAAGAATGTGATTAATGTACTTAACAATGTCAATGCAGTGTTGATTGCTATATTTCTGAGGCAGATGTATAGGTTCCAAGAAGAATGAATAGGTGATACAGGACAAGTGAGACAAACATGTCCTCACTTATTTTCTGAATGATTTCATACTTTTTGTGGCCAAAAATCTTTCTAGTGGGAAGGTTTGATCCAGGTGGATCATCTCAAAATTCGATAGAGTTAAAGTATTCAAAATGCAAAGTAAATCTTACAAAGTGGAAGAGCTCATCAAAATCTTTCCGGTGACGTTCGTTTCGGGAAAAACGACCTCCAGATGACAAAGATATCAACAGTGGAAGTTTCGTCAAAGATGGTGAAACATGGTTAGAAATGGTTTTAAAAAATGTAATTTGGGGCTATGGGAATTGAACCCGAGACCTTGTGAAAAGGCCACCATGACCCCATGGTTGGATAAAAAGGGGTGGTCAAGGGCATAGCCCTCAACCTTTCCAACACCGAGGCCCCACTTGATATTTAAATGTTATATATCCAAAGTCCATATAACATAACCATATAATAAACCATATGTTATATCAAAACCACATGGGATACGCGCCAACTATATCATATAATAAACCATATGTTATATCAAAACCACATGTGATACACGCCAACTATATCATATACCAAACCATAAGTTATATCAAAACCATACCATATTACATGCGGTGGGAGGAGAAGCCCACGGGTTTGACCCCGGGACTTCCGCCCCCCTAACCACCACATCTACCAACGCGCCACCGCCATGAGACGTGGCAAGAGGTGGTCGAATAACCTTAAATGTTGCCGGATTTTGGGGGATTTTGGAGGGCGCGTGGCCCATAACTCGCGCCTCTTTATACCATTGTTTTCTTATTTAAATGAGCCATGGGAACGAATCTCGAGGTGGGAGTTTTGATGCAGGCAGAGACTGGCACGTAGATCGAGGTGGTTTTGCACAATGATCGAGGTGGTTTTGCACGTGGACTGAGGTGGTTTTGCACGCAGCTTGAGGTGAATTTTCACGTAGACCGAGGTGGTTTTTCACACAGATTGAGGTGATTCTAGACTGACACACATCCCGAGGCCGTACAGATTGTACAAATCAGAGGCAAATTTTGGGAATTGTGCCAAGAAGGGCATTCTGAGTCTAGTTTTTGAAATATATCGAGTTTATACTCAAAAGTCTTGTTTTTTCGCAAGGATTCCAAATCCAGCTTCATTTTTTGCATTCAGGCATCTAGACAGAAAAGTGCTCATAGAATCTTTCAGATACACAAAAAGGTATCCATGTTCATACTTAAAAGTCTCAGAATTTCATCTTGTAGCTGTTTTTGAAGTCTATTACTGTATATGACAGACATAAATCAGAAGTCACTTTGTAAGCATTTGAATACTTAATCTATCGGCCTTCCCATTTGGAAAGTGGCCCGGAGATGTAGCCAGGGGTCTGGTGAACTCCATTACCAATTCTTGTTCATAGATGGTTTGCTTACATGTTTATGTGCTCATGTGCTTGATGGATGTTCTTTAATTTTGCATTACAAAGATGGTTAACAGTTAAAAATTCACATGCAAATAATGGTTAGAAGATCTTGAATTTTTAGATCAAGTTAAATTTCAGATCACCAAGGGTGCCACTCGCCTCATTTGTTCCCTTCCGTGACGTGCCCTTCAGAACACACCGCGTGCTCCAAGGGTGCCACTCGCCTCTTGAATGACTTGGTAGACATCAAAAACCTTTGGAGACAATACTCTTCCACGTGAACTTGTGGGAGACTAAGGGCCTCTAAGGAATAAGGCCCCTGCCTTATTACGCACCCCTTAGAATCATCGTGAGCGACTGTCGTAGTCTGCCCTCATGGCATCATGGGTCCTCTCGAACTAGGTAAACGTTAACCTACAATTCGAGCCATGACGGGAGTGCTAGTAGGTTGTGGCAGGGCTGCTATCCACACCTCTCCCTCAACTTCTCTAGTAGTCGTGCGTGATCCCTTTACTCCACATGTGAGTCTGGTCAGCAAGCTATCGTCAGCTTGCATCATCAACAAATCATGTCAGAATATATCCATATCATATCATCTAATCAGATACACTAATATCATCTATAAACAGTCAAACCCCAAAGGTACACTCCCCGACTCGATCCAGAGTCCAAGGTGTTCCATCAATGTCTCTGCATCGTCGAGGTCCAATATCCTGCACACTCAGTAAAACTGAGCCAATAGCACCTGTCTATGTCAATGCAGTAAAACAACAAGTCATCAACCCATAACGCCTCATAATCAAAATAAATGTTTTAATAACATAAAATCCAGATCACTTGCAAGCAAGTGTCCTCAAAGAATAAGTTCCCTCAGTGCACAAAAGAAAGATGTTACATAGACCCCCTCTTGGTCTAAACTTTGTCCCGAAGTTTTACAGTAAAAATGTCGAAATAAAGTGTATCACAGTATCATAAGTCTATCTATGAAACAAAAATGGAAACTGTTGGCGCATATCATATACGTCCTCCCAGGTCGCTGAGTGTGGACTATAGCCGTCCCACTGGATCTTGACCTGCTCTACCATTTGACATCGTAGCTGTCGAATGCGATGATCCAAGATGTGGATCATCTCAGCCGTGAGCGCCCCCTCGTCTGATACCTACAAGGAACTCATGTCAATAACATGTGTAGGATCACTAATATAATGTCTCAAAACAGATACATGAAAAACATCGTGCATACACCTCAAAGAATCAAGCAAGGCTAGTTGATAGGCCACAGGCCCCTTTCTCTCCACAATCTTGAAAGATCCCACGAACCTAGGAGAGATTTTAGCTCCTTTTCCAAACTTGATCGAACTCTTATGCAATTTAACCTGCAAGAAGACTCGATAGTCAACCTCATAACTATGATCGACATGGTGCGCATCGGCATAACTCTTCTGTCGATCATGTGCTTCTTTAATCCTTTGTCTTATTATTTGCATTTGCTCTTCCATTTCTTGTATCACTTCTGGTCCCACCAGGACCCTATCCTCAAGCCGATCCCAACTCAAGGGCATCCGACACGGTCGCACGTAAAGAAACTCGAAAGGTACCATATTAATGGTGCCTCGGTAATTGTTGTTATAAGCAAATTCCACTAGTGGCAAGAATTCTTCCCAACGCTTTTGTTGGTCCATCATGTACATGCGCAACATGTACTCTAAGGTTTGGTTCATTCGTTCAGTTTTCCCGTCAGTCTCCGGGTGGTACACAGTACTAAATTTAAGTTGGTTTCCCAAGGCCTCTTGGAAACTCATCCAAAATCGTCCAGTAAACACTGATCCTCGATCGGATATTATCCTCTTAGGCACACCATGTAGCCTCACAATCTCACCGATGAAAACTCTAGCTATGTCGGGTTGTTTATACGTCGTACACATATGAATAAAGTGAGCACTCTTTGTCAGAGTGTCTACTACTACAAAAATTGAGTCGTATCTCCTTGCCGTCAGTGGCAATCCAACAATAAAATCCATCGAAATAACCTCCATTTCGATTTTGGAATAGCGTGTGGCTGTAGTAATCCTACTGGGTGTCTATGTTCAGCCTTTACCTGTTGACATTCTAGACATCTGGCCACATAGTTGACTATGTCTGCCTTCAGTCCCTTCCAGAAGAATAAGGGCTTAAGGTCTGCCCTCATATTCATGACTCCTGGGTGAGCCATGTAAACTGCTCTGTGAGCCTCGCTTAGGATCAAGCTCCTCAACTCGTCATTCGGTGGTACGTAAATCCAGTTTTTAAACCTCAATAAACCATCATCATCAAATGAAAATCCTTCAAATCTTGGTACCATCATTGTGTTTTGTCCGATAAAACCCTCGACCTCTTTGTACCAGTCATTGTCGCACTGTAAAGCTAGAATATTTTCACGTAGATTCGTTTGAAGAGGCAGCACCAAAAATATGCGTGGTCTTCGACTCAGTGCATCTTCCACTTGGTTCACTATTCCTTTTATGTAAGTAATCTCAAAGTCGTACTCGCTAAGCAATTCTGACCAATGCCGTTGTTGCACGTTCAGGTTGCTTTGCGTAAAGATTTGTTGTAGTCCACATTGGTCCGTTTTTAGTTCAAACTTTCGTCCAACAAGGTAGTGTCTCCAAACCTTTAAGGAATAAATGATGGCTAACAACTCCAAGTCGTGCGTGGCGTAGTTCTCGTCATGCCTTCTCAGTTTCCTCAAGATGTAAGCGATCACTCATTCGTCTTGCATCAAGACTCTGCCTAATCCTTCCTTGGATGTGTCAGTGCATACCAAGAAGTCCACGTCCATGTCAGGGACCTTTAGTATCAGCGTTGTTGTCAATATCTCCTTGAGCCTCTGAAAAGCTTCCGCACATTTCTCGGTCCAAACAAACTTCTTGTTTTTCTTCTGTAATTCCGTGATTGGATTTTCTATCTTCAAAAATCCCTCGACGAACCGTCGATAGTATCCTTCTACACCCATGAAGCTATGTACTTCCATGACGTTCATCGACGTAGGCCATTCCATAATAGCCTTGAACTTGGTTGGATCCATGGCGATACCTTCGCTGGAAATGACATGCCCTAAGCAGTGAATCTTCAATTGATAAAATGAGCATTTGGACAACTTCCCATACAATTTGTGCTCTCGCAAACACTGTAGTACCAAGCGTAAGTGCTTGTCATGCTCCTCCGTCGTCCGAGAGTAAATCAAAATATCGTCAATGAATACTTGGATGAACTTGTCCAAGTACTCGTGGAACACCCCATTCATCAAACTCATGAATACCCCTGGGGCGTTCGTTAGTCCAAATGGTAAAAAAGTAAACTCGTAATGTCCAAACCTCATCTTAAAGGTGGTCTTAGGGACATCATCCTCCTTGATCCATAACTGGTGATACCCTGATCGCAAATCAATCTTTTAGAACACTGTCGCACCCTTCATTTGATCGAACAGATCATCAATCCTCGGCAACATATACTGATTCTTGATTGTGGCCTTGTTCAATTGACGGTAGTCAATGCAGAGACTCCATGACCCATCCTTCTTTCGTATAAAAATAACAGGTGCACCCCACGGTGACACACTTGGACGTATCAGTATCAAGTCCAACAACTCCTTCAGTTGCATTCTCAACTCCTGTAACTTCGGGGTCGACATCCGATAAGGCATTCTCACTATCAGTTTAGTCCCCGGTTTTGGATCTATGGTAAAATCCAATTCGCTCTCCGGAGGCATCCCAGGTAATTCCTCCAAAAATATGTTTGTAAACTCTCTCACCACATGAAGGTGTTCTAGACCTTCCGCTACTCCCTTCTCATTTAATGAAAGGATCGTGTAAATCGTACATCCCTTGCGCATGCTCTTCCGAAGCTGCAAGGAAGAGATGACCTCAGGGAAACTCCCTATTTCCAGCCTACAGTCACACGTCTATGTCCCTCATCATCGACCAAGCTCAACCGTTTTGTCTTGCAGTTGAGTATCGCCTCATGCGATTCCAACCAGTCCCTACCAATCATGACATCATAAGATCCTAAGATTGTGACGTACAGGTTGGCCCTAGTGACAAACTCTCCTAGGTTAAGGATACAACCCATAAAATTTCCTCCAACCTTTTGTTTGGCTCCTGAGGCCATCTCTATGAAGCTAAACTCATCTTGTTCAACTGACTTTACCTTAATCCTTTTTAGCGCTGCACCAGAAATGAAACTCTTGGTAGCACCGGGATCTATCAAAATATTAAGGGTCTGGTTAGTGACGGTACCTGACATCTCGAGCATAGTCGACTGATGCTCTGCATGGCGGTTATTCACCACTGCATGAATTTGATGGGCCTTGCCCAAATCTCCCACGATAGTGGGTCCAGCTGATCCAGATGCTCTAGTCCTCTCCACAGGGCAATCATGCTGGTAGTGTGGCTCCCCACATGTCCAACACCCCTTCTTCAGCCCAGTAGTCCTGGTACCTGAAGTAGAAGATGACAGCCCACCAGTTTGGAATCCTAGTCTGTTCTGCTGAATAAGCCTAAACTGTTGCTACTGTGGTCGACGTTGTTGTTGATGATGTGGTCCCCGATAAGGTGTCCGTTTCTAAGGCGTCGGTCGTCGAGATGTAGTGCAGGTGGATCCCCTCTAGAAGCCATGATATCCTGGCATATATCTGACTGGTATTTGATGCTACTGCACATCAAATGACACCTGCTCTGCTGGTCTTGCTGGAGTCCTGGTCTAACCCCAACTGATAAGCTCCTCCTCTGCTATGAGGGCCTTCTGGATGACATCATGCAAGGTTTGAGGCATCAAAATCCTAACCTTTGCACGTATGCTACCATTAAGGCCGAACATGAACCTGTTGACCTTAAGTTTCTCAGTGTTAAGATGCGAAGTATACAGGAGCAACTCCATAAAACGGGCCTCATACTCGGGCACTATACGACCACCCTGTTGTAAGGCGTTGAAATCATTGAGCTGACGTTCAATGAATTCCTCTGATAGGTACCTCTCTCGGAACCGTTCCTCGAACAATTCCTATGACACGTCTTCGACGACCATGTTCAGCTGCGGTAGGAACGTCTTCCACCATAGAAGAGTTCTCCCCTTCAGTTGAAAGACCGCCATGCGAACCTTCATGTTGGAGGTAAAATCACGAAGTGCAAAGCACATCGCCATATTCTCCAACCATGCCTCGGCGGCTGTGTCGTCCGGGGCACCAAAGAACTCAGGAAGTTTGACCTTCTCGAGTTCACGGTGAATGCTACCAGTACCGACCGAAGCATGCGGTGGACCCTCAGAAGGTGCCGGTGCCCTTGTCTCATCTCTATCCAAACGACTGATCAGTGCCTCAAACATGCGCTGAAAAGTCCTCATCATACCAACCACATCACCCACTGCTATTTTCTCCTACCCGATAACCTGTTCGTCACCCTGAGGGTTAGTCCCCTCAGGCATGGGTGCTACTGGAGGCATCGTGCCTCCTCCCCTAGCACCCCATCGTCTGCCTCCGCGACATCCTCTAACCATGATTACCTGCACAAATACAAGTCAACTTAATAGAACATCATATCAACGAAAGTAGTAGTGATCCCAGGTCACGAGTTGAACCCGCTCTGATACCACATGTAACAACCCCACTGTTAAGGCCATGGGTGAAGCGATTTTTTTTTTATTTTTTTTTAAGAATTAAGGGGAAAGAAGGTGATGACGACAAAGTTTTACCACACCACAGATGACGAAAAGAAGCACGCAACCGAGGCAACAGAAAACTATGACACCACGCACAGACACAAGGGCAACCAGGAAAAACATGCACAGAATAACCATGAGTAACGACTAACTGCCCGACGCAACAAGACACGCCTACAAGCTAAGGGGAAACTTCCCCCTTCTTGACATAATGATGTTGATGAATAAGACTAGATCCTCGAGGCGCGTGAACCAACGCATGCACCCAAGTCAACATATGACGCTCAACCACACTCACAAGGTAGGCATGAATCCAACTAAGATATCATCCGTCGCTAACCCATAAGGCACGCCATGATCCCCTCATCAGGGACCATGTCGTCCCTAGATGAGAGGTGCATCAACCACCCTGGCGCAAAACAAAAAGGGACAAAGACTCAAGAAAACTCTGATGCGCTAGGAACCGAATACTAACTGGGAGACTATTCCTACCCCCACATGAAAGGTCGACAAGACACAAAGGAACGAAGACAAGGGATGACGCCAGCCCACACGACATCATCCCCGACCCCACCAATCACCCAGGCTAACTGGTCCATGATTACACTCTAATTTAATATTAAAAAGCATGTCAAGTGAGCAGCCTAATCATAGTTGGGTCATCAACGTACCATCATATTAATCTTAATTGCAATTGTAGTTGGAAAGACACATAAGACATTAACAATTAATACTATATAGCATTTAGTCAACATAACTAGTCATACCACTAAATGATTAGAGGCTAGGCATTCAACCTAAAGGAATAATACAATCTTTTGATTAAACATATATATCATTTAATCACTATAAATTACCATTCCACTAAATGATCACTACCTRAAATGACGGATCAAATGCTAGGCTTTAAAACTCAATAGAATAACATAGTGATTTAATTGAAGGATATGTAACACTCAATCACTACCACGATTACAATATTTCCTTGAAATTATAACACTTAATCCAATATATAACATAGAAAATAMAATCAATATGATCAAAGCATTTAATCAAAATACAATCAATACATAATCATTTAATCAGATGTATTACACAGATGCGTTGCATTAGAGCAGGTCACTGTGCATTTTAAAGATATAAATTTTTCTGTCATCAATTGCAATTAGTGACTACCATTCATTATTATTCCAGACACCATAAATACACTTCTTCCCACTTAACTAGGAATCCACAAACACAGGCACAATACAATATTTAGATTTCACTCCAAGAGCATCTGGCTGACAGCGAATTCGATGCATTTAAAATCATAGAAAATAAAATAAAATAAACAGTAGTCATCTAAAACGAAAATTCTTAAGGGAAACTCGTGGTCATCAACATTAAAATGTAGTCAACTTTAATGGCATTTCGAGGTAATGAAATCTGTGCAAAAATGAAGAATTAAAGTCTGTGTACAGTGAAATTCGGTGTAATAAATAATCAGTATGTAAAAAGGATGGGGCGACCTGTCAATGCAGTCAACTTAAAGGAAACTCATGGTCATTTAATAGGAAGACGCAGAGAGTAGTCCACCTACAAATTCATGGTAAACAATGGTGATACAATCCCATTTAATTGGTAAAAAAATTTCGTGGTAAACTACAACAAACAATCACATCTATTTGGTAAACATTTTGTGGGCAAACAACAAGAAGATGCAGAGAGCAGTCCACTAGCAAATTCGTGGTAAACAACAATGACACAGTCCCATTTAATTGGTAAAAAAAAAATTGTTGTAAACTATAGCAAACAATCAATTTTTAATTATCTAAAACCGTGGTCATTCCAGCAAGTAAATGTATGATTTAGATAGCTAAATTCGTGGGTGCCACTCAGTCAACGTTTTCAAGCAAAAGAAATCAAGGGCGTTAACAACCACTCAACAAATGGTTGGGATTAAAAATCGTGGGTGGTCAAGTCTGGTAATAAAACCTGTGTAATAAAATGGTGATGACATAACCGTGGTAACCATGCAGAAGTAAAAATCTGTGACCATCAATCATGGAAAAACTGAGTATTAAAATCTTGGAAATTATATTCGTGGTAACATCAAGTAACACAGACAGTGATAAATGTTTTCAAATGCCTAGGATAGCCAACAACACAGACAGAGATAAAAATAATCCCCTTTGATTCAAGACATAAAAAAAAAAATCACTACCCAGAAAAAACGCAGACATGGATAAAAATTTGTTTTTCATGAATTAAAAGCATGGAGAAAATAAATCACAGGCCAAGCAAGGATTGCAGACAAGAATGACAGAAACCCTTTTTTTTTTTCAATTCAGGGTATAAATTATAAAAATGTAGAGATTAAAAATGGATCCATCAAGATTTAAAAATGGGGTAAAATGAGATAACGATGAGATATGAACATGCTGAGCCTAAAGAACAACTTTGTAAACAATCAAATTTGCAGGGTTGAATAAACGCTTCAAGGCGCAAGGCGAACCTTCAGCCAAGAACAAACATCAGAGGTAGAAGGCTGACAAGTGCGTCCTTCGCTCATCATCCTCGCACATAAAAGCAGGGCGTTGAGATCCATAGGTCTATTAATGCCGAAGCGACGACCGTAGATCAGGCTCCTGGCTGACTACTCAGGCGAGGAATGATGAGTTAGGGATGAAGGGAAAAATGACCACAAGGGTCACAATCAATACACCATAGGGCGGTCAAGTCATGAGGGGAAACGAAGGCCATGGGAGTCAATCAATCATTGAGCTAGGCTATGAAAAATTTCACTCATCAATCTAGACAATCAGTTTACTTACCCAAATAAACATGCAGATCCAATTCATAAATCCTACAACAATCTACCATACAAAAATGAAGAAAGCGTACCGTTCCCTGATCACCCCTCTGGGTTGACGTCCTACGCGCTCCGTGCAACTCCCTCTTGTCAACCGGCAAGACTTCACCGATACCTCCCAACCAATGCTAGGGGTACTCTTCTTCCCCCTTATCCCCCCGAGCCGCAAAGGGGCCCCACACGCTAACCAAAATCAACTAGCTCCTAGCTTGCCTCGCAAGGCCGAGCTACCACTCCTCATTGAGCTGGGTATCCCAACTCCCACAAGCTAAGTCAATTAAGTAGATATTTCTGCAGCGTAACGTTACACAAACAGAAAAAAAAAAAAATTCTTCATCCAACTCCTCCCTTCATTATATAGAGTTTCATAGTCCCTTACTTTCCTAAAATCTCATTTAATTAATTTTTTAAAAAATTAATTCCTAAAAATTCCTTCCAGTACAAGTGTCACCCATCCCCTTCATTCCTCCATAAATTATTTTCTTTAATTAATTAATTTCCCTTATTTCCCTCACCCACCTAGAGTCACTCCTAGAATCGCTCCTAGGTGTCCCCAAATTCTCTTACAGGTTTTAATGACCTTCCCCATTATTAATTTGTTAGTTCAGTTCAAATTAGAAAGTTCTTAAATGGTAGATACCTTACTAACTTTGTCTTCTGTTTTTTCCCTCGTGTTTCCCTTTTCTTTTTATGTTTCCCTCTTTTCCTAGTTTCCTAATTATTCTAGATTTCCCTCTTTCCCCTTTTCATTTAGAACTCAAATTGACAGGTGTAGAACTTAACCCTTATTTATTTTTATTTTTTTTCCTTTTTCCTTTTTAATTAATAAATTTTAAATTATCATAAAATAATAAAACAATTATTTCCCTTTTTAAATTTTATCCTAACAGATTTTTATGAATCATTTAAATTGCTTACTCCCTTCTTGTTACAAGATTTAACGAAGATTATAATTATTATTTATGTTGTTGTTATTTTTATTTTGTATACATATATAAAAGATAAAATTTTACCACTAGCATAAATTAGACCTAGACCTTAAATTTTTGTGTTGGGCGACATTTTATTAGGGAAATTGTTTTTAAAAATTCTTATCACGTTATTCATCCTAAGGCCGTCTAGGTTCATTCATTTATCATTAACAATGCGACATGCCCTTCAAGACGCACTAGGTGCTCCAAGGGTGCCACTCGCCTCATTTGTTCCCTTGTGCGACGTTCCCTTCAGGATGCACCACATGCTCCAAGGGTGTCACTCACCTCTTGAATGACTTGGTAGACATCAAGAACCCCTGGAGTCAATACTTCGCTAGGTGAACTTGTGGGAGACTAAGGGACTCTAAGGAATAAGGCCCTTGCCTTATTGTGCGCCCCTTAGAATCATCATGAGTGACTGTTGCAGTCTACCCTCATGGTATCGTGGGTCCTCTCGAACTAGGTAAACATTAACCTACAATTGGAGACATGGCGGGAGTGCTAGTAGGCTGTCGCAGGGATGCTATCCACACCTCTCCCTCAACTTCTCTAGTAGTTGTGCGTGACCCCTTTACTCCACATGTGAGTCTGGTCAACAAGCTATCGTCAGCCCGCATAATCAACGAATCATGTTAGAATATATCCATATCATATCATCTAATGAGATGCACTAATATCACCTATAAACAATCAAACCCCAAAGGTACACTCCCCGACTCGATGCAGATTCCAAGGGGTTCCATCAATGCCTCTGCATCCTCGAGGTCCAATATCCTGCACACTCAGTAAAACCGATTCAATAGCACCTGTCTATGTCAATGTAGTAAAACAACAAGTCATCAACCCATAACGCCTCATAATCAAAATAAATGTTTTAATAACATAAAATCTGGATCACTTGCAAGAAAGTGTCCTCAAAGAATAAGTTCGCTCAGTGTGCAAGAGTAGGATTTGACATTGACGTATGCAATGGTTTACACAAGACCAGATATTGCACATGCAGTGGGAGTTGTGAGAAGGTATATGAAAAATCCAGGTAAAGAACATTGGGAGGCAGTAAAGTGGATTCTCAGGCATTTGAGAGGTAATGCTNGAGTTGTGAGAAGGTATATGAAAAATCTAGGTAAAGAACATTGGGAGGCAGTAAAGTGGATTCTCAGGCATTTGAGAGGTAATGCTACTCATGCATTATGTTTTGGAGGTTGAGACACTTTTCTACAGGGATATGTTGATTCAGATATGGCAAGTGATAAAGACAGTTGAAGGAGAACCACAGGGTATGTTTTTACTATAGGTGGAACAACAGTAAGTTGGATTTCGAAACTGCAAAAGGTTGTTGTACTTTCAACAACAGAGACAGAGTATGTTGTTGCTACAGAGGCTAGTAAAGAGATGATTTGGTTACAAAGGTTTATGGAGGAATTGGGAAAGAAGAAGGAGAATAACAGGTTGTACTGTGATAGTGAGAGTGCAATTCATCTTGCAAAGAACTCAACCTTCCATTCAAAGACTAAGCATATACAGTTGAGGTACCACTTCATATGATCCTCCTTGGAAGATAGACATTTGAAGTTGGAAAAGATACACACTAGCCAGAATCTTGTAGACATCTTAACAAATGGAGTAACCAAAGAGAAACTGAGTTCCTACTCAGTTTCAGTTGATATTCAAGAATGAAGATGAATATGAGAAATTTTCCAGCTCCAAGAAGGATCAGATTCCAGCATAGACAACAACGGTGGAGTTGTTGAGATCAGTCTCCAAGTGGGAGATTCTTGGTTATGGAGCCTGATTATCTTCCTGATTCAGAGGTCCTTCCTTTCAGCCGTGTTTATACCCCATGAAGACTTTACACCCCAGAAGTATGTGCGCTCTTCCACGTGGGGAGTGCAGAGGGGGTACCCCCTCTGCGGGGTCTGGGGGGGCTATCCCCCCAGCTGGGGGGTTCAGGGGTGAAGCCCCCGAAGGAAAAATTGCCTTGTAAATGTATATTGTAATTTCATTGTAAATCTAGACCGTTCATTATAAGGTCGTAGATCTAACGGTAGAAATTATGTTAGGGTTTTTTTCCCTAGAAGGCAACCCTCTATTATGAGGGAAATGCATTGCGGCTATGCATTATGGCGAGTATTGTATTATGAGAGAGGATACTGTGAGAGAAAGAAGAGGAAGTTACAATGGGTTTTGTTGTAGGTTGTATCCCTTCATTTGCTGGATAATAATAAAGGAAGGACCTAGAAATTTCTCTGGTGGATGTAGCCCACACTGAGTGAACCACGTAAATCCGTGTCTCTATTGTATTGTGTGTCTTCTGTGTTTTGTTTCCACATTTGTTTTATTTTATTGCTTCGCGGTCCTATTTTTCTAACAATATGATGGAAAGGGACAGAGTGACCTTGAATTCACAAGACATGTAGCAGATTCTCTGGGAGCTTTTGCAACAACTAATTTATGGTCAGTAGATAAGTTAAGAGAGCAGCTTGACCAAAAACATATTTTAATTGACCAGTTACAAAATAATTTGAAACAAATAGAGGTGACTATTAAAGAACAAGTTAGCTCTGAATTAGATCAAATCAGACAAAGTCATGATCATAAAATAAAGGAACTAGAAGAGAAACTGAGAATAAGTTTTCCGAGGAAAAAAAAATGAGAAGTTTCCAAATGCAACATGTGCTGGAAAATAATTCATCCTGAAAAGATGCATTAATAAGCCAATTGTAAGTCCGAATAAATACAATTGAAAGTACATTTATTGATATCTCTACCTTTAAGAAACAAGACTTGAAGATAAATGAGGGATTGCAGATAGCTCAATAGAATTTCTATGAAAGTTTGGAAATTATCTAGAAGCATTATCATGTCATTAATAATTCATTGCAAATTATTGTTGACACAAAGAAATAATATATCACTACTAGATCCAAATTTCAAGAACTTATAGTTTGGAAGAAAAATCTCAATATACCAGGGTTTGTTCCGTTTTCATAGATTGAACAGTTAAAAGGAGAAATGGAATTAAAATATTGGGAAAATAGTCTCGAAGAAAACAAAATATTATCTAAAGAAGCAAAAGTTGCTTGTCTAAATTCTCTATTAGCTATGGATGTAGAAATGGAAGAATTGATCTCGGTGATGTTCACTCTTTTATTGGGACAACTGAGGTTGATAAAAGAAAGGAAAATTTGAAGAGGAATAGGGAAATGATGCAAAATACTATATTACAATTCAATCAAGTTAATTTGTAGGTTTCAAATTCTCTCCTTGTCAAAAAAAGTTTACAATATCAGAATACTTAGCAGGCTATTGTAAAAGTTCAAAATAGTCTACCATTGGTGCATAAAAATGATTTTACCTTTGAATTGAGCGTTAATATTGAACCCTGTAAGTTCGTAGTTGCATTATTAAATTTGCACACTCAATACAAAGATCAATAGAAAACAACTGCATCTACGAGAAAAAAGTGAAGAGATAATCCTTCAAACAACCAACAAGCAATGGAGTTTCTAGAAAAAAGACATATGTTCAAATCTTTTGTAATATTCAACTAGCCTAGTATTTAAAATATTTTCTTCTATTTTAAGATCTAAAAGTGTGGAAGTCTAACTGATTTTGGTTAAGACAAAAATTGTATAAATAAACATATTGGAGATATAATGGGGGATTTTTCTCGCTTGATGTAAAGAGAGACTTCTTTAATACAAATTCCTACATGAAGACAAAGATTCTACTTCTCATTTATTTGAGTTATGTGTTTTCTATGTGTTGCAACTTTATCATAATTCATCTTCTTCAGTCTATGGTGTTTAAGGAATGAATGAATGCAATTTAGTAATACATCTACTGCGGTTCACTTAATTAGATGTCTATTTAGGTATAACCTTTCCTCTGTTTTACTGTAAGTGAAACAAGCCCTGCATTTGTATATATGTTCTCATCTTAATTCATCTTTTAGACATACATTTTGTGTTTATTCTATTACAAATAAGGTAAGATTTATCAACATTGGATACCTTGCTTTGTTTGTCAATTTTGTTTGCTATAATTCTACTTTCCATCTCTTGATTATTGATTAAAAATCAAAGGAACAGATAATGCCTCTGTTTTTCTAAATTATTAGAGTATTGAAGTTTCATTCCAAGCTAAAGGTAGAAAAGCACTGTGAAAGAAAATATTATTAAATTTGGATGCATGGCATTGTTCTGTGAGCCCAAAATAAATATCAGGAACAACATGTTCGATGAATAGGAGCAATTGGTTGTTTTAGCATGTCATCTATTTCTCAAGGAAAGCTTGAACTTTATATAAATTCACAAAAACAAACCCGTAATTATACTTTTTTCATTTATATTGTTTTTTGTTTTTAGGAAAAGATATCAAGCTATTGAAGATATATTCAATGAACAAGAGCATGATGCAATGAAAGAATATCTCCATGACCTTCAAGAAGCAACATAGGCTTTGCAACTTATATTGGAGGAAGCCATGTATCGATGTGTGGATGTCAACTGCAACCCCTCCAAATTGAAGATACCCACTCTTCTTCTTATGATGCACCTAAAATGGAGTTTGTAGGGAACTCATTAATTTCTCTACACACATGCATGATGTATTAGAACATATAAAAAATAACTGCAACCATTTACTATTAGAACATAAATCTTACACATAATATTTCTAAACTTGAAGTTTATAACCATTCCAAATGTGTCAGCAATAGCAGTAGTTTGTCATTGAAGAAACTGAAACTAAATCTTGGTATTTAGAGTTATGAAGGTGAAACATGTTTCATGATTTAATATTCATGCAACACACATCATGATTGTACGTTCCTTGTGTAGGTGGCATTATGCCAATTATATGGCTAAGGATCATTGTGAAATAAAAACAATTAAAATACAAAAGGAAAAAATGATTTAAGTGTACCTATTTTCTATCATAGTGTTATAATAACAAAACTAATAAATATTAAATAAATAAGAATAAAGTTATCAATTGTTTTTTAATTTCTCCATGACATGTGTTGCAAAGGGAAAAGTATCATGTCGCGTGTTTTATGTCCCTAATGCAAAGTGGAGCGCATGCAATACTGTGTGGATATTTCAAGCTTCATATGTCCCAAGTTTCGATGATTTAATGGAGCCTGGTTATGAGAGACGACCTTGTATGGATTTGGAAAAGGGTCTAGCCTCAACTAGACCGACTCTCTTTGTTTTTCCGATGGTTGTTCACTATGCTCAGAATATTGGTGAATATTCCAAATGGAGCCACATAGCTAAAATTTCCACACTTAGGAATTGATTTACATGTTGTGTATCTTCTTCTACTAGACTTATTTACATCACTAGTGAGTGCAATGGCTATGGTGAGGATCAAGAGTTTTCAAAAGAATACTATGTGGAAGAAGACACGTAGAAAATTCTACCTTACATGGTTGAAAAACATGGATTAAACGCACGTGTTTTCATCCATTGACAATTCATGGTAATAATCAAACTTAGGTTTTGGAATTTGGGCCCATTCAAAAAGATTTTTTCAATCCAAATTTATAGATTTTGCAACCAAAGCACTGAATAAAAACATAATGACCCTAGCCACCCAATTTCAAGAAGGCTTTCGAAGATTTCTATATTCATCCTCGAGGCCCTGTGATAATCAATCAGGTGGGAGAGAGACAGGGGCTAAGTAACAATGAGGTCTTCAAAGAGTAAGTGGTCTCGTGTCTTTTAAGTAATTAGATACATTGTGTTATGCTCTATTTAACATTGGCATTATTATTTGTATGTGTTTTCAATGGATTTGTATGATCCAAAAATCCCTAGATACCATTTATTCCTTTAAAATATATACATATAACATCTAACCTGATTCATAATTAATTCTTGATCGTATTGAGGTGATTTGCAAAAAAATGATGATGTGCTTCTTATCCAAAAACTCATAAACTTATGATTAATTTGCAGATTATTGAGATGACACAACAAAAAATAAAAGAACTCAAATTACACATATGGATTACATAATTCACTTCATCTTCAAGTCTCTTTAGATAGTATGCATGTTGTTCATCATCTCAAAATACCAAATTACATTACAACATGGGCTTACAAAAAACCAATTTAATATACTCTCTTACATTTCATTTCTCAAAACAAGAAAATAAGTTCACCATTAGAATCCTTGTGAAATTCTAATAAATTTGAGTATAAGTTCGACCAAATTCCGAATCGGCTCAATTACACCCTGTTTACATGCCAAACGATGCATTATGGCACTCCTTAATGGAAATCTAGACTAAGACTTTTAAAAATGATCTCTGATCATAAAATAGACCTCAAATTCATACTCCTTGTGAAAAATCGTGAAAAATGAGTATGAAGTTGCCTAGGTACAGTCATTATACATCGTGGCATGCATATCGAGACACACTATACTTGGCCTTTTCTCTTGCATGCAAATCTATGCATCCATACAGTACCTTATCCTAGGGATATGTGCCTCGGTCTGTGTGAACATCGGAGTGTGTGTCAAACATTGAAAATCATGCCCAATATATAGGCTGCAGGATTAAACTTCTCGTCTGAATTCATAGGCAAACAATTTAATGATTAGTTGGGGAATCCTGTAATAAGGGATTCCATTGGCATATTGGTTAGGCCTTCGGAATATAACCCGGAGGTTCCAGGCTCGATCCTCCACTATGTGCGTTCGCGGGTTCGATCCTCTGAACTACGATTATAATTTTACATAACCTTAACCATAATGGCCAATGGGAGGTTGCCATGTGGCAGCCTCTCATTGGTCTGTCCTTGGCATGTGTCGACAAATAATTAGTCCATGTAACCTGTATGATTTCCACATCACTTACTCAATCAACATACTATCATGCCACATGGCCCCTTGGGGTGTGGCCGCATCATCACTGTACAATTGTATGGTCGTGCCATGTGTCACCCTTATAGTGGTGACATGTGTCACCTTGACCCCTCTGACTTTGACCTTTGACCTAGTTGACTTGAACGTTGACCAACCATTTCTTTTCCATACACACTCCATTTAAAGTAATTTTTGTGTCGTTGGAAAGCTATCGCCGAGCTCTACGCATTGATGGTGTTTTCGAGAGAATCTAGGATGACTGAATTTTTATCTTTTACATATACTCCTGGACCTCTATGAGCATTCATGGATTACACCTTCCCACTGAAGAACTTCTGGACCTCCAAAAGTATAGATATCCAACAACTTAGCGATGATAACTCTAACTCACTCTTCCATCTTACTAAAATGCTCTTATCCAGTAACTTAGTGATGAAGCTTCTTCACTCTTCCATCTTGTTGAATATTCTGGAACTCAGTGTTCATCTTGGATCTTAGATCTTAAGTATTAGATCAATGTACTTATTTTTGCTTCTAAAATATGGCTTTGACTCTAACCTCTGATAGTATCGCTAATATATAATATATCTCCGGTTCTGGCTCATAGATTCCTTGATAACAAGAGTTATGTTCACTGAATATCTGCAATACCTGTCATTAGAGAAAATTTCAACTTAAAAGTGTCCTCCTAAGAAAAAATCAATAAATTGATAAAATAATGCAATGTAGAGAATTTTTTAATATTTTACTTTTATCAAAGTTGCGCATGATTATTTTACTTTTATGAAAACTATCTTAAATATATATTAAACTCAATTTATGAATACAAAGTTGGATGCAATTTTTTCCCAAAATAAAGAAAGAAAATTAAATGCATAGTACTATCTTAGAAGTTATTGGACTAACTTTTCAAAATATAAAGATACAAAAAATAATATATAAAATTATGAATATTATTAAAAAATAATATATAATATTACACATAAAATTAAGAAAATTAAATGGATAGTACTATCTTAAAAGTTATTGGACCAACTTTTTAAAATATAAAGATTCAAAAAATAATATATAAAATTACGAATATTATTAAAAAATAATATATAATATTATACATAAAATTATATAAGTTTAAAAATATTTATAAAATAAATATTATATATTTTAAATAAGATTCACCAAACCCACAA
>JASDQU010029660.1:10058-26889 GCA_032191745.1 Picea mariana | reverse complement strand
TCATGAATATTTCATTTAATATCTTTGCTTTCATTTCGTTTTGAAAATAATCTAGATTAGTGGTATCAGAGGAGGTTGCTCTTGATCGTTTTTTAGCGCATGTCCCCAACGAGGTTCAAGTATATCCAGTTGGGTCTCGAGTTTGTCTCCCTTGAGGAAAACCACTCTTGCACGCCCAATAAACCTTCGATGGCGGAAAAAAAAATGATGGAGCAAAATATTCTATAAACCTATTGCTTGAGCAAGCACCCACGCGACAAAGGGACGAAATGATAGAGAATTTCGCACACATCCTTCAACGCCTTCTGATAGCAACAAGTGCAGCCTCATTAAATGACCATTTTGGAGGAACCTCTCCCTTCAAGGTACAAGTTAATTTTTATATTCCCATATTTGAAGGTCAAATAGATGCAGATGCCCTAGAAAAATGGTTAAATATATTACAAGGTTATTTCTCTATTCAAATTTTTTCTGATAGGGAAAAGATCACCGTCGCATACTTCAAGGCTCTCCCCCATGTCAAACATTGGTGGGAAACTTACTGGGAGAAAATTTCCACAGAGGAATTTGGAATATATGGGGCCGAGCCCACTTGGGATTTTTTTGTGGATGCAGTCAAAGAACAATACTATCTTGTTGATAACTATGAAGACCAATACATGAGATGGACCACACTATGGCAAGAGAAGAGCCAAACAATGTTGGAGTTCAAAAATACTTTCCATACCTTGTGCACCATGTTGGGTATCAAATACTTTGAGAAACATCTGGTTCTGAAATACCATGGGGCTCTGCATAGGTACATCCAAACCAAAATGGATTTCTTAAATATCTCATCATTGGGAGCTACCTATCGATATGCTATCAAAATCGAACATAAATTTAGGCACCAGAACAAATGGGAATTTGGGTCTGCAAATATGCAACAACCAAAGCATGGTAAAGACGACCCTAACCAAGAACCTCTAGACAACTGATCCAAGACACGGGACAAAAAGGGTAAATTAAAGACGAAGAATGACACTGGGAAGTGGTGTGATTTCCACAAAATCCCGTGGAACAAAACCGATGAATGTCACTCGAAATAGTCATTGGTGGTCGAGTTCAAAGACACAAAGCCGAACCCTGATTCAGAATCCAATCCAGAAAATATTGAAAACAGATAGATCATCGACACAGACCCCAGTGCTACTATCACGACCACAAAAATTCAGCTAGAGGCACTAGTAGATCTTGAAGAGGGGGAGTGCCTATTCCATTTACAGATGTGGGTGAAGGGGACCCCATTTCATTTCATTGTTGATAAAAATAGCCAGAAGAACCTCATCTAAGATAAGGTCATCAAACAATTGGGGTTGTTGACAACACCACACCCACAACCATACAACATTGGGTGGCTTCACCAGGGACGAGATCTTCACGTCAGCCAACAATGTCTCATGGCCTATGGAATCCATCCCTTCAAGGATGAGGTAGTGTGTGATATTTCCCCTCTTGATGTCTGTGATGTTGTTTTGGGCCAACCATATATGTGGAAATGTCATGCTATCTATGAGTCTAGACCCCGTAGTGTCATTATTACTCTGGGATGTCATCTCTATAGGATACCAGAGGTAGTCTTGACTACTGCTCCACCAAAACAACACTACAAGGTAATCTCTCATACTGCAAAATTCATCCTCTTCACAGTCTGTTCAAAGGATGTACATAAGACCACTACAACCACTACATCCTCAAAACCTTCTATAAAAAAAAAAACAGATTGTTGAAGAGAAAGAAGATATTGTTTCTTCATATACAATAGTGTCTACACAAATCCCCATCAAACCTAGAGGCAAGAGGTTGGTGGAACAGATCCAACCCCTCCAGCAATAGGTTTGTGACAGTCTGCCACAAGTCAAGAAGCACAAATCCTCCAACAAGGCACACAACTCACCAAGCTTCAGATTCATAAAATGCTTTACCCTCTTCCTTGGGCACTCAACACAATGGATGCCATTGCTTCATGATGGGGGAGGATTGATCCAGGTGGATATTGGTGACCACCCACCTATTCCAACTTGCTCCTCTTGTCATTTTTTAGTTCAAAACGTTCTTATGTACTTCTTTGTAATTGTGGATTCTACACTTCTAGGGATTTCTGAATCCCTACACATCTTCCAGGTGGATACTGGTGGCCTCCCACCTAATCCAACTAGCTTATTTTATATGTTTTCATGTCAACACATTTTGTTGTACTTCCAGGGACGTTTTGGGGCCCTAAACAATGTTATTTTGGCGTGCCATAGTGAAATTATAGACATATTCAGAGTTTGATGGCATAATGCATAGTTCTCTAAAATACCTTTCCAACGGGATATCACGCACCTAAAACAAAGATCTTATGGAAAAGTTACGACCCTAGGAAGTTAATGTACTAACTTACCCAAACAGGCCCACAGATCTTTTGGCGTTTCATCTCCTAGGGTTAGGTTTTTGGATGTCTAGGGTTTTGGAATTCATGTTTATCATAAAAAGGCCTTCAGAGCCTCATTTTAATCATCTTCTGGCGAATGAGTGCAACCGTCACATCTCTTCTTAGAGATAAAGCTACCACCATTCTAGCGAGTCTTGCACTCTATATTTTAACAGTCTCTTTACAATTATTTCATTAATATAAATCAAGTATTGTTGTATTTCTCTATTTCTGGAAATTTTCATGAATATTTCATTGGATATCTCTACTTTCATTTCGTTCTGAAAATAATTTGGATCACCATGGAGGGAATGTTGTTAGATGCATTACAAAAAAATGAACTAGGGAATGAATCTAATATCGTAGATACCTTCTACAAAAGCCTGGAATTTACTTCCACCACCCCTCTGATTGGTCCAATATAGGGGTTTGCAAGGTCTACCCATCTAGAGAAAATAATGTTACTATATAACTTGAAAGCAATGTAAGTTATGTCAAACTCGTGTTTCTCAACACTTTTGAGGTAACTAACCATTAAGTCCCCTGAAATTTTAAGGAATCTTGTCACACATTGAAGGAAGAAAAGGGTTGATTTTATTCATGCTTAATGATAGTGTAAAATTTTATTGCCCACTAATTGCAGGTTACTCAAAGATAAGGTACTTCCGAGTGATAATAACTTGTCCGATAGCTGCACAAAGGAAAAGAAAATGCTGAAAATGTTAAGTGTTGAGTACATAACATACCATGCATGTCCAATTGATTGTAGTCTATACACAAATGAATATGTAGACAAAGACAAATGTCCAAAATGTGGGCATGACAAGTACCATAAATTAAAAAACAAGGATAAGGCACATGGTCCTCCTCATAAGATATTGAGTCACATGCCTATAATTCCAAGGATTCAAAGTATACTTCATTGCAAACAATTAGCCATGTTGTAGGGGTGGCATGCCTTACATAGAAGTGAACTAAGAGTTATGCGAATCCCAACATATTCAATAGCCATGAAGCATATAGAGGATACATGGCCTGATAAATTCAAGGATGAAGTATAAAGCCTATGATTGAGCATAGCTATGGATGGAATTAACCTGTATTCCCTCCAAAACACCAACTATTTTGTTTGGACGGTGGTAGTGATCAATACCAATATCCCCCCATGGTTGTCAGTGAAAAATGAACATCTTATGTTGGCTCTTATAGTCCCGGGAAAAAGACAAGTGAAGAGAATGAATTTCTACCTCTAACCACTAATCAATGAATTTAATAAATTATGGGAAGGGATACATGTATATGATATATAAATACCCATCCCAATGGAGAGGTATTTTAAGTTGTATGGCATATGTGCGTACACCATGCACAATTATCTAGGATTATGAGTTTTCTATAGTAAGCATGTTCATCGATTTGTTTATATCTGTAATTTTATTTGGGATACTTCATTTGGTGCAACTATATTTTTGACACTAACATGCTATGTATATGATAACATCACATGTCTTGTAACAAAATGGTATCATGGATGTAAATGTTGTGTACCATCTATAAATTCTAGGTGGTCCAACAACCTACGAAAGCCGATGTACGATTGTTCGAGGGTATTCCTCCCATAATACCACCCTAATAGAAGAGCTGGATTTGCTTTCAATTGTAAACTGAAAAGAGCCCAGAGACCTAGAATAATGATGCCGACATATTGGATTATGGAATATGTCACAAAGAAGGATAAGGAAATGGAATAATTGTTTGATTCAAATGGGGATCCTATGTCTGATGATCTTGAATTTTTTTGACACATATGTTGAGAAAATTCCCATTGGAATGAAAAGGAAATTTGTATTTTATGAGCTTCCATATTGGGAGCATCTTAAGATGGGCCACTTACTATATCCCATGCATATATTAAAAAATGTTTCATCTTCTTTATGGAGGGACATATCATGGAATAAAAGTGACACATTGGTTGTAAGGAGAGATATTATTGCTTTGAATACTAAAAGGAGACATTGGCCAAGAAACAAAACTAGAGGAGAGGTTGGTGCCTTTTGGTCTTTTAAAGAAGGTGATGTCCCATGAATTTTGAAGAAATTTGATATTTCTTTGGCGAAGGATGTTAGATTGGGTGTGAATGAACCTTCTTTATATGGGTCGAGTTTATGACATTGTTTCAATGTAGATGAGAATATGTTGGGGTTGAAATCACATGACCATCTGAACCTTGTAAGGGTATGCATGTTGAAGACATATGATTCTTCTTGTATATTGATGTCAGTAAAAATATGTTATGCACTCATAGTTTTATGGAAATTAATGATGTGCGTGTCTATTTTGTAGTGTCATTATCCTTTGCTTATGTGTGGTTGTGTGAACCATGACTTCCCCTAGGACCTGTGACGTGCCATATGGAAATTATATACATTTGTACGTTGGATCACATCAAGGGAGATTCATATGGCTAGGATTCCATGATGGCTTCGTGAGATAGCTGAGATTGTTTGTATGTTTGAGAAGGAACTGCCCATGATTTTTACGGACTTGCAAGTCCATCTTTTAGTTCACCTACCTGATGAGGTTGAATTAGATGGGGTTCTATCATGTCATTGGATGTTCTTCTTAGAGAGGTACATGAAAAAATTGAAGGGGTTTGTTCGACAAAGAGAAAAAATGGATGGCTCTATGGCAGAGGGGTATGTAGTATACGAGTCATTCTATTATTCCAATGAGTACATCAAGCAAATTGATGACATGGAAGGGGTATTTGTTTGGGACGACCATCATGATGAGGAAAAAAGGTAAGGGGAGCTACTCCAAATGAATGGAAAAAGACACTTGATAAAGAGTAAGTCAACTATATTTTATCAATTTAGTACAGATCAATTGTTTACATTGAAGTTGATAATATATATTTCATCCCATGCTATTTGTTTTGAATTCTTTTATACATCAATGAATTTAAAAATTTTGACGCCATCAATAAATTCGTTCTTTAAGTTCATAATATATATTTGATCTCATGCTATTCATTTTGAATTTTTGTATACATCAACGAATTTAGAAATGGATGCCATCAATAAACTTGTTCTTTACAATGCGAAGGCAATGAAACCATGGGTTGCATTGTATGAAGAGAAAAGAAGGAAATGGGACAATGACATGAAAACATTCATATGGTTGAATGGTAGAAGCATGCCTTATCATGATCATTTAAAATAAAATATGCCAAAAATATGTCCCAACACTTGAATGGCTAACTAGATATAAGAGAAATATGCGGTGTCTGGTCGTAACCCATGTGGAGAAGATCTGGATGCAGTAAACATAGGGATTGGGTGCAACAATCCTATAATAACCTCTCTGAGTACCGCGTTCTATTTATAATATTGCACATTTGAATTGTAATATGTATTATGTTTTCATTAATGCTTCGGTTATTAGACATATGACACCGTCCTTTGTTCACATTTTTACAGGTACATTTGTTCCTATCTATGTGGGAATATGAACATCATTTCCACACTGAGTATGCTAATGATGGGCACATCACACAAGATTGTGGATTGGAGGTCGACTTCGACTATCTAGTTGTGGTAACCACCATGATGAAAACCTAATAGAGGGGAAGTTAGGTTACATTGGCAATATAGAAGAGATCACGCAAGTGGACTTCTCATTGTTTCGATGTGTTATTTTTTTTTTGCAAGTGGTGGGATACCTTCGACCAGAGAAATGTAAAGGAAGATTGTGATAGTGGGATAATATGTATTAACTCTAAAAAAATGTGGGTTGAAGGTAAGGAGCCTTATGTTTTCCCAAAACATTGTAACCAAGTGTTTTTTTACCCAAATGTGTTGGATGGGGATTGGTGGTTCATACTGAGACATGATCCAAGATCTAAATGTCTTTTTGAGAACACCAATGTTAAAATGCCAAGCAAGGAAGATAATCAGGGTGGTGGAAACGAAGACTAATTTGTAACTAAATTGTTTGGATATTTATATTGTGGATGTGTCATTTTGTTATGGGTATCTATAATGGACAATTATACTTCACTCACCCCCCCACCCCGTCATTTTATAATTATGTTGGATATGAAAAGTTAACAACCATTTACAACTGCCATATAGAAAATACATTAAAATAAATGTACAAGCATAATATGTGGTTTTGATATATTTTCATTGTCATGTTTATTGTTTATTATAGAAAATTTATGTTGTATTGTATTAAAATATGTTTATGTTAACCTTTGAATTAATAAGCATTAATTGAGATATCACAAAGTTAGTGGCATACAATAGTAAAGATTTATCTTAAATTATATTTTATTTAACAAAAAAATGAAGATATTAAAAAATATTCAAACCTCAAAATTTTTTATTGTTTGAGAAAATAAAAATTCAAATAAATATATACATACTTTGATGGAACTTCTAAGGACAATTCCAACAAAATAACTTTGTGCAATATCTACAGTACTCGTGGTGTTGGCATTACCAACTTTGATGGCATTCCCCACCTTAACTAGTGCAACTATCACGGCCTTCACATATTCCACTCCATCCTTTAGTTTTATAATCATATAAACTTATATTAATCATTTTTTTTGCATTCTTCTTGAAACAAGTGTCAATATAAGAAGGACATGAAAATTCTAAAATACTCTTTTTCTAGAGCCTAGTTAGAATTAAGAATTTTTTTAATGATCCATACTTATCTAAAAGTATAGAAACCTTTGTTAATTTTACTAATTCTTAAAATACTAATTATAAAATGTTGGGTGATATTGTTTTTTAATAGAGGATTCATAAAGTCTGTATTAGAGTAAAAAATTGTGAAACCATTTCATCGAAAGTGTATAGATCAAAAAGTAATATTATTCTCTATATTTATTATTTTAAATTCAATTGAATAATTTTCATATATTATAATAGTTGGAGAATATAAATTAATAAAATCTTTGGAAAAATTAAATATTAATAAAATGTAATTGTTGTGAGTTTAGTAAACAATTATATTATAACTTTGTCTTGTAATCTTTGAATAATAAAAATTTAAAAAGTAACATTATTATTACATCTTCATCATTATTATTAGTGAATAGTTATGTTATAATGTTATTATTATAATATATGAAAAATACATAAATATTCAAATCACAATCATTTCACTCATCATATTTAGGTATTTTTGTTTCTAAATACGTTTAATCAACATATTATATCTTGTTGGAAAACAAACAATTCACCTTGAACAACAATTAAACATTATATGACATTAATAATTATAACTTTTTCTAATCACAATCCAAATTAAACGCTTTCATAAAAATAAAGTTAAACATTGTATGACAACTATAAATTTAAATGAGTGATACATATCAAATTTCACTTAAAAACAAAGAAATTATTAACAATGTCCATCATTAGCATACTTATAATACATTTTATAAATCAAACAAAAAACAACCAAAACATTATATGAAAAAAATAATATACATGAGAGATATACATATGAATATACATGTCAAACATACATCTCAACAAAATATGCAATAAACATGTCATATATAGATCTCGAGTCAAATATAAAACAATCAATATAAATGTCAATCAGTACCACTACTAGCTAGGTCCACCACTAGAGCCAGGTGCATTACTGTCTCTGCTACCAGACGTAGAGCCTCTATCAAGAACAACTATCTCAGAAATAAATGTTGGCAAAAGTGCACTATCAAGTGCCTCTATATCAATATATGAATATGTGTAGTATTACTCGATGTGAACATAGTGTCCAAAGCATCAAAAACTTGTAACACATGTGGAGGAAGAGGAGGGGGGATTGATGGATGATGACACATGTGGAATAGGAGAAAGAAAATGATCGATGGATGGTGACACAAGTGGAGGAGGAGGGGGATGATCGGTAGAATATGGTGAGATATGTGGGGAAGAAGCAAAAAGAGGAGGAGGAGGAGGAGGAGGAGGAGGAGGAGGAGGACATGGATGTAGGTTCAGAAACACGTGGAGGGGAAACAAGAGGAGGATGAGGATCAGACGTGGATGCAGTTTCAGACACATGTGGAGGGGAAGCAAGAGGATCAATAGATACTTCAATTGACTCATGTGGAAGAGAATCATGAGGAGGAGGAGGACCATGTAGTGGAGTAGAGGATGTGGATGGATCTGCTAATGAGATATATGTAGTGGGATCATAAGAACCACCCCTCAACATATCGATGAGGTTGAGGACACCAACAGTATGACACATCAACATCATCATGTCACAAGGAAAATGCCTCCATGTAATAGAGATATCCTCTACCCATAACATGTCTCTAGGGGGTGCGGGTACCACTCCATGACTAGTCATGACACAACATAGCTCATCCGCCACATCTAAACGGACTCTCATATCTATCCTACATGGCATGTGGGGTCTATGTACTAATGGAGGCTGGTCCTCTACCTCCTACATCACCTCATCCTCAAATTGGGGAGGCACATCCCCAACATATGTGCCAATATCTTCAAAACAACAGATAATAATAATAATATAATTAAAACAAAATGTTACAATAAATTACATGTGCATTAAATAAGACATAAAAATTTTCAAATAGATTGATCAAAACATAACGATAATATTACCTCTCTCATCTATTGTCTTCTTTACTATAAATAAGATATTTGGACATGCTCTCCAATCCATCCTCGTGTAAGGGTACTCTACAATATCGAGGACAAAATCTTCCTCTCTAGACAATAAATCAAATACCTCCCTATCCACCGAAGTAATGGGAAACTTGGACTGGCCCCTCTTGGGCATCAATTTCCCCCACATGCGCATATGTGCATCAAACACAGGCCTGGAATAAAATTAGGGTACTTTTGGCCGAGTGGCATGAACCCTCTCAAAAAATAATGTACACAACTCATACGCGAATGGGAAGAATGTCGTCCCAAACAAAAAAAACATGACAATGATCTAATGCACGAAAAATTTGTCTCAAAAAACATCCACCCACCTAATCAATTGGGGCTCTTCCAATAAACTATCTACATAATACAACATATAGAAACTAATGTGCTTCCCATTATAGCTATACTGTGATAGTGACGAGAGCATAAGACACATGCACCTAACATCCTGTCTCTGAAACGAACCTATCCACAACTTATCACCATAAAACTGGAACTCTGAAGTCGAATGAACACGTATACCAACATATATATGCACTTATGCAATATGGATCTCTCTCGCAACACTGGGAAGTAGCACAAGAAAATTAGGAAAATACTCCCCCCTCCTAGACAATTCAGTGATGAAATAGACATCCTCTTCCGTGGGATGATACCATAGATCAAGAAAGACCCTGAACCCTTGTCTCGCATGATCCCAACGGCAGATCAACTACTGTAACAACAAAGAGTTCCCCCTAAGGGATGTACCCTCCTGATAAAACTTCGGAAGGCCACCAAAAGGTCACGTGTTTGTTGTGAAAAAGGATGGGGGAACAACCCCCTCTCCCTCTCCCTGGCCTCCCAATCATGCACAAATGTGTGCATCTCGACCTGTCGTCTTTCCTCCTCCTTCTGTTCTCATTGTCTTCGTCTTTGATTCACATACAAATATTGTTAGACACTTATATACAAATAAAATAAATGAAATTATAAAACAAATACATATATAAATGATGTGTATTTAAAGAAATCCATTTTTTTTTTTTTTTTTGCAAAAACATCTTAAAAAATAAATGATGCGATACAAACAAAACATACGCCCTGAGGACGGTGTACTATTTCAAACACAACATCACTGCCCAATGGTTCATCCCACAGGACTCTCTACACCGACTCAGTGCTTTTAATCACGCTAGTTCAATGCTTTTAACAACACCAGTTCATTTCGTTAACAAAGACGCACCACAAAGCTAAAATTTATAGCACACAAATTCATGGTGGCCTTTGTTAAATCGAAATCACCGGTGTGCCATGTCTACCAGAGCACTAACATGTTGTATACCATTGCATTGTATTACTAACACACCGCTAATGGGCCTTATAAAAGACAAATCATGCTGTTTATTTTTCAAAACATGTCGCGATGCATACATTTAAATTTTATGCACCAGTGCGCCACATATATTGACTCACCATCATAGATTGTAGTGGTGCATCTACTAAGTCACACCACTCTAATTGGTTATTATAAATTCACCCTGGTGTTGTTGTCTTTACAACATAGGTATGTTTGTTGGACTTATGGGCACCGCTAAGCTAAACTTCATCTTCGTAGCTGAAGCGATGTGATGTGTTATTATTAACGCACTAGTACCACCGTGATAGTGGAGCATCGACGTTTTGTACCATGATGCATTGTAAATGATGGAGAACTAGGAACGAGGTGTTCAATGAGACGCCCCGCTATGAAAAGTCGAGAAATATATATATCTCGATGTGTTTCTGTATATGGTCCCGATGCATTGGATTAAAATGGTTGCACTGCGACATTAATTTTATAAATTGTTATGTTAGTGGTGTTGTTAGTTGATTGAAGTGTACTAATGCAGGTAGAAGCCAATTGTGCATCGGTTTCGAGCAATTCCTAAGGACACACTGCTTTGTTTCTATAATTTATTGCGATGTTCTTGCTTGAATGGTACCGATGCATACATATATATGTGAAGCACCAGTGGAGGTGCTCACTGTAAATTAAACACAGTACAGACCATGTCAGGGCGAGCCAAATTGTTCAGGTGCACCGCATGAAATTGGAAAAAAATTGAAAAAAATGTCAAATTTCAAGCTAAATTCAAATTTTGATTGGATGAAAATGAAAATAGAAAGGTAATAAACAATTTACTTGGCCTCTTATGTCCCGAGGAGGAATGGTTTCACTGTTGATAATAAAAATTTCGTGGTAATTTCTAAAATTTGGAAATGTGTGGAATCTATCAATGGAGCTATCCATGTTGGTGTAGAGCACCAAAAACATGGCGTCTTAGGAAGGAAGGTGAGCAACAATGCTTGCTTGAGAGTTTTGAAGCACGATATGCACTATATGAATGAAAATCAATTTGGTAATTATTTTTTTATTTACCCTATGACGGCGCTCCTCGCAAAAGTGAGGTGCACCAATGTGATTTATTCAGTGCGTGTATTTTTTATTATAAAACATGACACTGGTGATTTTGAACATTAATGCACCAGAGATTTATGTTTCATGTACGCCCTACTACATTTATTTAAACTAGGTGCACCGATACGCTAAATTTTGTATATCGTTGAACTAGTGGTGCAATTAATGAAGTGAAATGTATCGGTGTGGGTCAAATCCATTTGTGCATCGGTCGCCGGGCATTTCAAAGGATGCATCGCTTTATTTTTTAGAATTTATCACGATGCTCTTGATTGAAAAATATTAGTGCACACATATATCAGAGACACACCATTGGCAATGCTCACTATGAATTTAACACAATATGCACCGCATCAAGGTGAGCCAAAGCGTTCAGACACACCATGCGAAATTGGAAAAAACATTGAAAGAAATGGAAAATTTCAAGCTAAATTCAAATTTTGATTGGATGAAAATGAAAATAGGAAGGTAATACATAATTTACCTGGCCTCTTATGTCTCGATGAGGGTTGCACCATTGAGTGGAAATGAAAATTCGTGGTAATTTCCAAAATTTGGAAATGTGTGGAATATACCAATGGAGCTATCCAAGTTGGTGTAGAGCACCATAAACAAGGCGTCTTAGGAAGGATTTTGAGCATCGATGCTTGATAGAGAGTTTGAGAGCACATGATGCATTGTAACAATGAAAATCAATATGGTAATTTTTTTTTATTTACCCTATCGCTGTGCGCTTGATGATAATGAGGTGCACCGGTACGTAATGTTCAACGACACCGATGCGATTTATTCGGTGCATGTATTTTTTATTATAAAGTATGGTTGTTCTTTTGAACATTGACACATTAGTGTTGTATTGTTCATTTATGCACCTGCGCATATATACCTTAAAGGCACACCAAAAATAAAACCTCCGCAAAAACCTCTGGTCACCTGCCTCAACTATAAACAAATAAGGGATAATTTTTTCAGGGAGGTTCCGTAAAAACCTTTGCAAGAAGGTTTTGTCCTTGTAGTGTGTTGAAAAGATTAGGTAGATCCATTTGCAAGTATAAGAGACATTAAATAAATCAAAAGAAAGGTACAAGGCTAGCCATGATTGGTTACAATTGGTTACAATTGGGAGACAACGATTGGTTACAATTGAACAAGGAAAGACTACAAGGTCTAGGTAAGAAGATCAAGGCCCTATGGTATGGTCCTTTTGAAGTATTAGAGAAGGCAGGTGATAATTCCTACAAAACCAGTCTAGCCCCATACATACACATTTATTTATTTATTTATTGTAAATAAAAATACTTATATTACCTTGAGAAAGAAAAAAACATACATGTCCAGATATACATGAGAGCATGCTAGTTGTTCTGCCATCAAAGTGGAAACCAGAATGCAAAGGTGTGACAACTATCCATAGTTACATAACTTGAAGAAAAGATGACAACTATCAAAATACAACCAGGGGACTTGCCACCTGTAATGCCACTCTCGTGGAAAACAGAACAAGAGGTGAACTAGGTGCCCCGACCTGAACCAGATACTATCAATCCTGAGCCTGTCGGACCTGAACCAAAGACTATCATATGTAAAATTTGCAAAATTTTAGCCATTGACCCAAAGAAAAAAAAAAGCATGTGATAAGTTATGCATGCGGCAAGCTAGGGCGTCCATTGTGACTGAGTCTAAAGGTGAAGGGATGAAATCACGTCAGGAAGTGGCTCTTCTCAGGCTCACTTGACAGGGAAGCATGGAGGGAATCCAGGCATTTGCTGAAGAAACTCTAGCAGTGCTGCTGCTCGGCCAGGTCCCTCCTCATTTCAAATATTAAAACCAAGTGGTCGTTCGTGAGTCTATACGAGTTTGGAGCTGGGTGGACGTGGTCCGCTTGAGCCTGGTTTTCGTCCAAGGTGGTAGAAATGGAGTTGAAGGCAGCAACATAGTTTGTGATGGGGTCTTCTTCCATGGAGGGAGTGAAATTGTGCCTCGAGTGGTCCTCTAGAGGTAAGGATTCTACTTCCACTATGCATCCCATAACGACTGACTCCTGTGATGGACTGGTGGTGTAGGTGGCATGATGGCACTCCAAGACGGTTGAAGGAAGGAAAGCAAGAATTCCACCCAATTGGGCGGCAATTCTTCTTCCACCGAGAAACCACCTTGGAGACTCTCATTACTCGGAGGACGTGGTTGCTGATGAGCTTGCATGTACCAATTTATCCTCAAGAGACCTAGATGGTCCTCGTCTAGAACTGAAGCTTGAGAGGTAATTCCCTGGTCATGGTGAGGCCAAGGCTCTGAAGGGGCCTGCGTAGACCAATTCTTCCCCGAAGAACCCGGGTGGTCTCCCCCTAGCGTGAGAGATCAAGAGGTAGGACCTGGGCAGTTGTGTTGTCCAAATCTATTGTAGGAGGCCAACCCTTGACGGGGCTTGCCTCGTTCTCATGGCATGGCTTTGAAGGGCACTAGGCGAGCATAAAAATCGTTTGAGTAGGCTGAGTCTCGGGGCAGGAACAACAAAATAATGTTGGGATTTGGGCTCAAACGCCCCATATAATACTTCTCGCACAGTAAAAATACTAGGAGGGTAGAGGCATTGATGGCTATGGTATCCATTAGTGCTGGTGTGATGGCAATCTCAAAGATCGTACTGAAATCGAGGATCTGAGCCCAGGCTTCCATTAAGGCCCGACACACTAAGGCTTGGCGTTTATGCATGAGATCCATCACAATTGTATAGGGAGGGAGGGTGGTGGAAAGAGGATTTAACTGCCCTCATGATCGCCCCGTCCAACGACGCTTGTGGCCCATGTGTCCCATGTGTCACCCCATCCGGGGCCCATACATATGCATTTACTCAATAGTAAATGTGGAAATATGAAACTTTATGAGCCTTCCATGTTGCATCAATAAATTGAGGAGCATGTCCTACCTACCATATAGGAATTTGCACCAAAAGCTCAAGCAAATTTGGTAGAAGATATAGTTTTGCAAAATAATTCCATAACTAATAGAAAGAGGCAACATGACCTTTTGCGGATCAAGTTGAAAGGACAACTTCTAGAAAAGAAAAAATGGTACTTTGGGGAGAAGGTAGAGGAAAAATTTACACACCTCATTTAGTGAAAGATTTTGGGAAACAAAATCCCCTCTAAATGGGGAGGTTTGATCCAGAATGGATCAATATATAATTTTCATCTATCTTGGTACTTTATGGGTGGATAAATTGGAGGAATTGGTTTGCCAGGTCCATTTTAGTGGCAAGTCCTAGTTTGGATATTTGGGATCTTAAACCTTCCAGAGCCATTTTGAGGCACCAAGCAACACTTTTTGGGGTCAAAAATATTTGTAAGCATAGATTTTATCCCCTTCACGCTATTCTACACAATGAAACCTTTCTAACGGTGTGAAAATCATCTCAATCGAAGCTCATATGTGGAAGTTATGCCTCTCGCGCATTGACCTACCTTGTTGAACACCATGGTATTGAGTGGATTCCATGCCATCCTACATTACTCACATATGTGGGGCTAGCCACATGTGGAATTTCAAGAAGATTATATAAGGTATAAAACCTAGAACAAATTGAAGGTTGAGAAATGAAAAACCCATAACCCTAGATGACTATGAGGCTATGTTAAATACTAGGCCACTACGAGGATAAATGTTCCATTCTTTATCATTGTAATTGTTCCATAGTTGAGCATAACATACATGAGTGAGACTTTGAAAGCATAAAAGAGGAGGCAGTTCCTTCTATATTAACCATTCATACCACAATGTCAAAGGAAAATCTATAGTGAGTGCCTCTTTCTTTGTATTTCCATTTTCATAACTGATGAAAAGAGAGTAGAGAATAGGCCTCACCTTTGAGCTGGGTTTTCTCCCATTTTGGGTTTCCTAGGATGCATCTTGTGTTCATTTTTTTGTGGATGGTGTGTTCATTTGCTTGATTTTTCTTTTTCATATTTCAGTTATTTTCATAAATTTGAGCAATAAGATAGTGCTAATAAATATGAGATCTAAGGAAAACAAACCTACATAACAAAAGATTTCAGTATAATACAATATCTGTTGTGATGAGTTGTTTTAGTATAATATCCATGGAATTTTATAGATCAATGCACATGGCATTGGGTCTGGATGAATGTAGAATAATCAGTCAATTAATGGGAATTTGGCCATCTCCCATGTCTAGGGTAAACTGGGTCCAAAGGAAATAATAATTTCTAATCAAAGAAAAAATATTTCATTACTTATGTGGAAGGGGTTTCTATGCGATTCTGCTCAAAGCTAAAGAATATATGCAACTCATCTTCAATAATGACCCTTACTTATTCGACACTCAATGAATGTATTTAAACCAATGGACTCCAGAATTCAACTCTAAACATGGTGTCCCCTTAGTAGTTATTGTTTTGCTATGCCTCCCACATCTACCCCTTCACTACTGGGGCAAACATACAATGTGTAGCATTGGAGATACCTTGGGTCGCTACAGATATGACAAGTCAGAAACAAAGGATGGAATTTTTTCTTGTGCAAGAATTTGTGTGGATGTCGATCTTGAAAAGGGGCTCCCAGAAGATATCATCCTAACAAATAAAGTTACCGACTTAACGAGAACTATCCAAAGTTCTCGTTTTTTATAGGTCATATTTAATGGCAATTTTGACCTTGTTTCAAAAAGTGGTGCTACTAGTAGCACTCTTTTTTGGGGAGGTGGTTAAAATTGTGACTTGATTGAAATCACGGCCTTGAAAACTGTTACAAAACCTTAAAATTGAGCCTCAAATAAAAAATATATGCTTCCAGTAGCACCAATTTTATATTTAGAGTTAAAATTACGATTTAATTGAAACCTGAAAATTGACTCCTAGCTTGACAATCGGTACAATTGCAATTAAAAACCCTAAAATTGTCTCCTAGCTTAACAACGGTACAATTGCAAATAAATACCTTAAAATCCGCTCATATCTTGAGAACAGGTATCATTGTAGATATAGATCTAAAAAAAAATGCATTTTTGCAATCAAAAACATCAAACACTTAAAAAAATGTGTTTCAAAAGAAAATTTGATTAATATTTTTTAAAATTTACATTTAAAAAATGAATAAATGAAAAGAAAAACACATAAAATAAATGTTTTAAATGAAAAATTAAGTATTTTTTTTAGAAATTTTACATTGAGATCCTCTTCCTAAATAATTTTTTTTAAATTGGAAAAAAATATT
>JASDQU010029659.1:0-16531 GCA_032191745.1 Picea mariana | reverse complement strand
TCAAGTGTCTTCTCCAGGTGTTATCGATCCTGAGAGGGTCGAGATTAAGACATAGTCTTTAATCTGTTCTCTTATCATCTTTGTGGGTGGCTCTTCATCTTCGACTGCATGGGCATGGTGCCTCTTATTTTTCCTCTTGTATTCTTCTCATCTAGCTGTACAAAATTTCACAATGTGTCCCATCTTGTCACAATGGTAGCATTGTACATATGAGTAATCTCTTTCCTTTCATTGTCCTTTCTTCTGGAATCTCCTTGGATGAGATTCTTTATGACTGAATTTGTTTGGGGGTTTAGACTCTTTATAAGTCTCTTTCTGGAAGTAAGACTTCTTCCTTCCTCCTTTGGTGTGAGTAGCTAGGGCTTGATCTTCATCTCTTGCTAGTAAGGCCTCTCGGTTATCTACCCTTGATTCTTCTTGAATGCATTCTTCCCAAAGACTATCAAATTTTATTTTCTCCTTTCTTGCACAAATGGTTTGGATGAATGCATCCCAAGGTCTTGTGAGACCATTGAGGGCCATCATTACAAGTTCTTCTTCGTCTATGGTATCTCCAATTGCTTCTAATTGTTCATTGAATTCTGAGATTTTGGAGAAGTATTCTTGGATTGATTCTCCCCTCTGCATCCTTGTGTTCTTGAGCTGAGTTCTTAGATTCATCTTTTGGTTTATCTTCTTTCCTTCATATAGTCTATTTAAGGCATCAAAAATTTCTTTCAGAGTCTTCTTTGATGACACATAGGGAATCAGGTGGTCTTTGATTGAATCTACAATGATTCGCTTGGCCCTAATTGTGTCCTTTTGATGCTTTGTTTTTCCTGCAGCATCATCGGACTCTGACACTTATTCTTTGACGAATCTTGCTAGTTCATTCTCTTCAAGAATGAGGCCAATCCTATACTTCCAGGCATGGAATTTTTCCACACCTTCTAGCTTGTCAACAAGCTTAATGCTTGTAGACATCTTTTACCTGGAGCTAGAAAAATGACCAAAAATGAAAATGCTCAAAATCAAATTATGAACTTACCAGGAGGTGCGCTTGGCTAAGGCAAGTATCCTGGTGTGTTTGGATCTGATAAAATCCAACTTTTACCCCTCCAAACTTGATCTGCGGATTTCTGGACTGGTGCTTCTGGTTTTCTGGTACCTCGGGTACTCTGGTACTTCTAGTACTCTAGTTTTCTAGTACTTTTTGAAACTAGGGTTTCACTTTCCAGGAGATCTAGCCAATAAAAATTTGCGCTGAGGATGCCAAAGTGATCCTTGAGGGAGGGCGCACTTTTCTAGATGGTTTTAGGGCTAAAATACCTCACCAACAAAAGCCCTAATTTGCATGTACGACAACAGTGACGTTTTTCACTTTTTCTTGTGAAAGATGCTCTCTTCAGCTTAGCTCTGATACCATGTTAATGTTTAAGCTATTATTAGAGTTATTTTCATTCCAATAGATAACAATAGCATAAGATAAGATCACTGAGAAATACACAATCACAAGAGACACATCATTTATCCTGGGAAACCCTCATGGGGCAGATAGCCAATACAATGCCAATAGATAACTCAAACAAATACAAAAATTCCTCTCCTAAGGATGCGCCTCTCTCTCTCTCTCTCTTCTCCAACTGCAGCTCCATAACTTGTCTCTCAAATGAACAAGTGAGTGTGTGTATAAGTGAGGTGCTAGCCTCCTTATTTATACAATTCTGGCACATGTGGAAGTGTCTCTTCACTGGCAGGGATGACTTCTCAATCTGGGAGGTTATAACCACCTTTAATATATTATGGGGCCTCTTTAATATATTCTGGGGCTGACTTCTTATTCTGCCTATTACAATTATATTTTGACTAATCCGCAAAAGGGGATTTGGTCCTTTACAATAGTCAACATGATCAATCCACAATGGGGATTGATCTAATGAATAATTCCACAATAATTATTAGAATACACTTCGCAGTTACATTATTTCAACACATTCTTGTTGACTAAATAAGCTTCGCGACAGTTTTTTGAATGAATAAGCTTCACGCTAGTTAGGATTCCTGTACACAGAAAATATAAAATTGTAATCCATTAAAATTGTAGGCCAAATTGTTTTACATAATATGGAGGCAGGAGCCATGGCCAAAGGGATTTTTTTGTCACTTGGCATTAGATCAACTGTTGGTGATGCAACTAGCACTTTGCTACATAGTTTCCCTGCACCAATCCCTCGAGACTCATCCAACTATAATTGCAGACCTTGGAACATGTTTTTCAAAATAAATATTGCAAGCAATGCAAATGGAAATGATATGCTCGTGAAAACCCAAGGAACAAAGAACCAATAACATATTTATACCAAGGGAGCACATAATGGAGATATTGGACTTTTTCTTCCTCTTCGACACGATTTTCTAGCTAAAATCAGTTTCCTTAATGATTTTCCAATTATCAGTATTGAGAAAATGTTTTGCAAGTTGATGCTACTCTCCCAAACAATAAGAGGCACTGCGCCCTTCCTCTCAGAGTTAAATTTATCTCCCTAAATGCCTATTCAATTTGAAAATTAATCACAAACATTAGCAACCATGAAAACACAATAATGCATTTTCTAAGATGTTGAAAATGTGAGATATAGTTGAGGCATTAGTTTATGAGTGAAAACACATCGTTGGCATGGTAGAATCAGTGTGCATTTTCCAAAGATGATATTTGGTGGTCCTTGTTGGTTGAAATGAATTTCAACAATGACACATTTGCAAAAAAATAATGGATAAATTTCACCTACAACCCAATGTTGAAAGGGAGGTTGTCTAGGTTGAACAATAAAAAAGGATGAAGGAGGTTCTGTGCTAGATGACATCTACATCTAGAAATGAGAAATGCCATCGTGATAAAAGGATGTAGAATCATTTCTAGATGACATGAAAGTTTCCATAAATATTTATCACAGACTTTTATTTGAATTCTATTTCTATTTTAAAGTGAAACAATTGGATTTTTTTGTATGGATAAATACCTATATTGTTTTTTTTTGGAAAAATGAATCATTTCAAAAGGTCGTCTTTTAGAAGCGATATCTCTGTCACGAGTGTTATAAATATTTATTTTAACAAATTTTAAAAATTTCTTTCAAATGATATACGAATTCAATTGAATGTTTGAAAAATAATCTTTCCTCTATATAAATAAGTATTTCATAAAGTATTCCAGGTCAACTGTCAAAAGAAAACTAGAAACTACTAATTACTTAGTTGGGAACCTAGAAAGGAAAATTGTTAGGTTGGAGAGGCAGGCAAGTTGTTCAGGTGAGCAATTTTCCTCTTCTTGGATTTCATGATGAAAATAACAAAGTTTAGATGAAAAACGTGTGTCAAAATGTGTGCAATTTCCTCTTTGGATCATTGAATGCAACCAAAACTTGAGGGTAAAATCTATTGAGAACTTAGACCACTTGATTTCATTGTATGAACTGTGAATCACATCTTCCAGGTGCATATTGTTGAGTACAAAGAGATATTGGATTGTTGAATGGCTCAATAGGGTTGTTGGAAATCATGGCAAGAGACTAAACAAAATGCACATAAATAAAATTAAACTGTAATGTAAAACTTGATTATTAATCCCAAAAGAATATAAAAAATGTTCATTTACCACCTTGTTGAACGCACTTTCCCTACATTTTTTTATAATCAAAATTAAGTTAAGTTTCCAGGACATCCATTACTTAAAATTTGTGTTCTAATAATCATATGGACAACTACATTTTCATCTAAGCTAAATAATCAAAGTCCACTAACTCTAATTCATTAGAGACATTGTTGGATTTTCTGCGTAGCACAACTAATTCTGTTCTTCCAAGATTTTCTACGCATAAAACCAAATTTTGTGAATATAATTTATTCAAAGCTTGGTAATAATTTTGGGAAAGGAAACGTAATTACCCCTAGTAAATGAAATGAGTATAATGTGAGATAAAACACAACTTGGAATTCATATAGTCTACAATGTTTTTGTTTGTTAATCTCCAAACCTAAATGGGTCAGTTGTCAGGAATTCAACTACCGTTGTTTGAGGTAGAACCTCCAGAAAAAATGAACTTTACTTATGATTATTGTTGTTCCTAAGATTAACCTAAGGCTTAAAGGAAATGTCAGGCATCAGGAAATAAAGGAAAGTTTTAATGTTTGCTTTTTCTATCTCAGTTATGTGAGAAAGTTCCTTAAATCGAATTAACAGTATAGCAGCACAGAGGTCGTCTTTTGTGTCTGAGTCAAAATTGAAAGTATTGAATGCAGTGAGAGAAAAACATAAAGCTATTAGACAAAGTAAGGCATCAATTACAAAAGAATCTTACTTCGTTACAGAAGAAGAAAATAGATAATATAACCTTAAATGAAGCATAAAATGTAGTAATCCAAGTAGCTCACATGTCTTGTATTTGCTAACAACAAATACAGAGGAAAAATTGTTTGCTTAACAAATTACTAATTAAAGATGATTGTAGTAGTTGTCTTACGAAATTGAAATCAAACATTCATTAAGGAAATACATAAAGAGATATTAAGATATGAAAGGGACAGAAGAACACATAACCCAAACTGGACAAAATATGGAATCTCTGGTCTGCACTTGTATTAATTCTCAATGAGGAGAGTTTTCTCAATTACATTCGACAAGAAGTATCCTGTGTTCTATATTTGAAATATGTATTTATACAAAATATTTTCAACCCTGAGCAGTTGGAATTCTCCTTATTTCTAAAATAGTAAAAATTACAAAATGTGAAATTTGAAACGCTTCACTCGTATCTCATTTGTCTCTTCATCAGGCTGGCAGAGATGTTTTTCCTTCTCGTTATCCATCCCAGCAACAAACAGTATCTAATCATGATCTGTACAGATGATGTGTATAGGTTATCTCATTGGTTCCTGGAGGTGCTTCCTTTACCTTTCTCAATACATTTAACACATCTGCTCACAAATTGCACCACTAGCCTAGAGGGCTCTGTTGTATCATTAGCCTCAAAGGTGTAAAAATTCCTTTCTATATGAGGAAATTTATCTTCCATTTTACTAGCTTCTAGAGATAAAGACTGTAGTCTTAAGCAAGGGTTGACAATCCATTTATTTATCAGAGTAATATCAACCCGTTTCAATTATAAAATTATGGCCTGGGATTCCTCCATACTGGCCTTGAAATCAGATTGTTTTTTTGTTATATCAATCTATCCTAGGTCTCCATGGATATTATCTCTTCCTACGTACAGTGACTCTCTGTCAAGAGCATAGAAAGCTTCTTCACAAGTCTTTTTCACCTCCCTCGCCAATCTTTTGCTTTCAACTATATTAGCCTCCCAGGCCTTAAGTATTATATCTCCTCGGGTTTGTTCTGAGAGGGACAATCTGGTGACACTAGTAACCTCTTCCTTTGTTGCTGACAGAAAAATCTCCTGGAACGTAACTCTAGCTACAATGGCCTCTTTCTCTTTTATGCAAATATTTTCTAAAGAGTGTTCTGCAAATCGATAATAATCTTGAACACCTTCTATTTTAGTCAAGAGGCGTCGCTGGGTTGATCCTAGATTCTCATGTACCTCTAAAACTTGGGCTTGGAAAGTCGATATATCCACTGTCGCTTTTTCGGCTAAGGCTATTTTCACCTCTAGCTGTCTGACCAATTCCTCGCTTGTTTGTGACTTTTTCTGTATCTCATCAAGGTTGATCCTGAGCTGTTGAATTTCCTGCCTGTCATGGGCTCTAGTATTCTAGAAGACTTTATTCATATCACTCCTGAATTCATGCTCTATAGTCTTTTCTTTACCCTGCAACTGGCCCACCAGTAGATCCTTCTGCTTCAACTTATGCTTCAGGTTGTCTACTGAAAACAAGTTTGTTGTTGCAAAAGCTCCCAGTGAGCCTACAACTTCTGTAGTGGAATCTTCTTCTTCTAGGGCTTTCCTATCCAATAGCACCCTGTGCTTCTTGACAACCGCGATATCCCTTTAGTGAATTTCTCTTCTTACTACCTCCCTTCTCTTCTTACTGAAGAAGAATTCCGAAGGAGACATCTCTTATGTCGAGATAGGCACAAGAGCTTTTATGAATACAAATTCTACACCCGGGTTCCCTCTACTAAACTATAAGGGTGTGACGGATTCGATAAGACTACCTATATAAGTGGATGGTTTCTTACCAGCTGTGTCGGTAGCTAGTTTTCCTGATGTGAACAGTGGATTTTCTTCTCCCATTTTTATCAAGGTCTCAGTCCGAGTTTCAGCGTGATCGCTAGGTGGATCAGACAATGTGGTGTCTTCCTTCTAAGTCAAAACCTTAGTCTTCTCCAAACTTCCTTGAGCATCCTGTTAACTAGAGCTCCTGGTATCCAGGCTCTGGTCTCAACTTGTTGTGTAGATGGAGGTGTTAGGGTCTCTCCTTACAATACTTTGGGAAGGCTATTTCTTCTATGCTTCTGGAAGTTATAAAACTCGGCCATTTCATCTAGAGCTAGAGATCGAACTCGACTTAAAACCTCTTGATAGGACCTTTCTCCTCAAAATACTTCGTCTTGAGGAGAATCTTCATGTTCATATCTTTTCAAATTGTAGAGGGCCATGTGATTACCTACGATCTTCTGCAGATCATGCTTTTTGAATTCGATATTGACCAGCTTGATTTCTTCCAGGGCCATGGCCTCTACTTTCGAGTGGCTAAAATCCAGTAGAGAAAACATACCAATTTGCAAGGGAAAGGTAGGCCAGAGATTTTTCTGTACTAATTTTAGCTCCTTACTAATTCCTCCAAGCACAATTTGATGCGCTATTTCACAGCATACCAATTGGTCTGGTAGAAATTTCAGCAAGGCATGTGGAGGAACCGAACAACCGAAAACCCTAATATAAGAGAAATGCTCTTCAACGTACCAATCTGGTATCTTGCCCAGATTAGTCACAATTTTGTCGGAAATCATGGGAGGTGGGTAACCATATATGACAGTATGCATCGGCACCACCACCCAGTTGCAGATTTCATAGAAGAAATCTTTCTCTTTGTCCTCCCAAAGCTTCTAATGATAAACATGTATGGGCTTAGCACTAGTTGGAGTCTAGTTCCATCTCATCAGAGGAAAAGGTGTCATAAAACAGATGGCATCCATGATGTAAGCCGACATGAAGAATGGGGTAGGTTTCCCTTTGGCTTTCAGTGACTGATATTCTGTAATCTCCTTAACCAAGTTGTCTGACAACATCTTGGCCCAATCAAAAGAATAACCTTCTGCTACTGTGTGCATAATAGGCACCCATAGTAACAAGAAATGAGTTGTGTTTTCCCTCCCGTAGAGTCTACACATCATCATCGCTATATACATTATGTGAGGTTGTAACGAGGAAACTGTGTATACGCCATGGGAGTCAGCTCTGGACTTCTCAGGGAGAGATTACCAATCCTTAATTAAGTCGGGCATGTTTCTTACATATTGGACACATTCCTTCTTGTCAAAGTCCCTTAGGAAACTGGCATTGTAAATGAAATTAGGTGCTGGAGACAATTGGTACATTACCTATAAATTTTCTAGCCGGAAAGACCCAACTGTGAGCTTTTGTGAATTGAAGACGGTCCTAGTCAGGATATCAACGTTTTCCAACGCCCAACTGATCATATCATTTTAAGGCAAGAGTCTAGGCCTCGTTTCTATCTTATGTAGCTCTGATTGGGTGACAATTTTGTATTTGGTAGCCAGGGTCTTCGTCTCGTTGTTTCCTGAATCGTCTGGGCAATTGACCAATTCATACTGCAGAATATTGGATACTTGCATCCAAGATTTAATGGCGTCTATTCTTTTGGACGAGGTGTTGGAAAGCACATCTGTGTTCTGGCTCAAAATTTCACCAGGCGCTTTAGTTTCTTTTCCCGGAGCCATGGTATCAGGCCTTAGAACTCTATTATCTGTCACAGGGAATACGCAAAATTCTTTATCTTGAAAACTTGTTGCTCAGTAAAACGCACAATGAAATTCAAAAATCAATATCCTTTTCCTTTTAATTTCATCGATTAACCAATACTTCTACTGATGGAGTATTTACTTTCCTTAATGAATAAGATTTAGGCGATGGCCCGGGATCTTATTTGGAATGGTTGTCATAAATCAATTATTACTGTCATTAATTTCCAGTGGTTCGTGATCGGGAAAAGCATAGATGAAATTTGAATTTATCCAAGTCATAATGTGGTGACAGATTAATTATGAGATAATTGTCGTTAATGCATCAGTTAATCGCGCTTATCGTTAAGTAGATTTCGGAATTTTGGATCTCGGGATGTTTTATAACAGTTCAATCTATGAATTCCAAAACGCAAAATCGTGATGGGATTAATTAATTTTAATCGTGTTTAACCCTTTAACTAATCACGACTAACCTCCAAGATGTTGGGGTTTTGGGTCTCGATATTTTGATAGTCGTTCGAGGTAGGATCCCCAAAATGCAAAATCGCGATAAGATTAATTAATCGTTAGTCATTTTAAATGCTTAATTATTTGGTTTAATGCTTAAGACAGCTTCGCGATTTCGGATATCGGGGCATTGGAGTTGTTATATGTTGAAATGTATACATCGTGAAACCCCGACACCCGACATTTCGAATGCTATATGTGATTTGACTCTTTAACGAGTAGGCAGCTCCATAACGTTTAAGAGATTAGGAACGTTTGATTTGATGGAAGATTTCATCAACGGTGAGAATCAAGCATGCGCTGTTTTATTTTAAAGGAAAATAATATATTTAAAGACTAAAGTTTTAGAAATTTATACGTGTTCCAAGATAGGCTCCATATAGGGATCGCATCTTCCTGCGAGACGCAAAGAATAGTAGACCAAGTGCCTTTATTGGGTAAATTGAGTCATTATTGCAGTTTTGTGAAACACATTCTGGAAAAACACATAGAGGGACGTTAAACTTCAACCATATCTCAGAAAGGTTTCGAAACTTAATCATTTGTCGATCTCGAGCTTAGGCTATTAATACTTTCCTTTTATTAGAACCGATTTTGGATTTTCTTAATATAATCAAAACAACCTTAACCGATCTATCAGACTCTTTTCGATTCCATTCGCATCAAGAAAAATAATTTTAATGATTTAGTTAGGGAGTCTCGTGTTGCCTTAGAATGTAAATCTAGTCGAAAAGAAAACTAGCTACCAGAGTACATTATAATACATGTATAACAGCCTTGCAGATATCGTAGACATTGCTTCACTGTTAGTGAGCCTGTTCAGTACGCCAGTGAAGTTATCTAATCCCCTGAATTGAATTTCCTTTCACCACTTCAATTAGTAATCTTGCATTTAAATGCTGATATGAGGGCAATCATTTAATGAATTTCCTTTCATCATCTCTTTTTTGGACTAGATGGGGGAAAACATTTTATGAATTTCCTTTCATCATCTGTCTTATATTTTAAAACATGAAGTGGGGGAAATCAATTTTCATGTAATATACCAGGGACGATATATGTTTATAATTTAGCAACAGAGGTCTGTCAACTCACTTTGATTACTCTGGGCTAATCCTCTCCTGACCTTCAGAACACCTTTGCCTATAGGGAATTTATCACGGGGAGCTTTTAATTTCCAGGGATCTTCCTTGAGAGAAACTAATCAGTTCAAATCTGCTAGAAAGGATAAAGTAGTCAGTATTAGCCTAGACATACTTTCTTTCAGTTGGAATCAAAGGAATCATAAGGATTTTTACCTACTCTCATTTTGAAGAAATGTTTTTGAGCTTTCAGAGTTAAGGTGAAGCCTTTTTATCCTCTATGAAGACCATGGAAAAGTATTTAGAATCACATCAAAATAAGACTTTGAGGATGAACAAGATATAACAGAAAGAGGATTCACATGTTCTGATGTGAACAAGGTCATTCTTACGCAAGTTTGTTCATGGATTCTCAAACTTTTCTTTAAGGTGTATTTATTGCTCATTTTCTTATTATAAAATTTATTTCATTTTTAATTTTATTTTTTTTATTTAAATTTTATTTTATCCAGAGAAAACTTTTGAGGTTTGAACTGTCATTTTATATTTCTCTAGTTGTATACCAGATGACAACATCTACAAAGATAAGACTTCTTTCATATCTAGTTATCTCTTCTTGAAAATTCAACTTGGGTTAGCAGGGTAGAAGCTCATACCTCATATTTTCTTTATATTTTGAATCAAGTAAATCATTTATTTGTCACTTGTTTCAAGAGAAAGACAATATCTTGAAACGTAAGTGGTAATTTCTAATACACCTTGTCTCTCGACTATCAACAAGTATCCTGCATAAAAGTAAACATGAGAAATGTCAGGGAATTCTGCAGATAAGAACTCTATGTGTTACCTATTTTATATATATATATTTTTTATGAAATCTACTAACCTGGTATATTTACAATGAAAGTAAAACTTACCAAAGAAACGAAAAATTGCAAACCAAAAATATGAAAATCAAACTGGTATGTACAATGAGAGCTTGGAATCTGATTATTGCATAAAATGCTTCAAGTAACGCCCGTTGATGGGGGCGTTAAGGATTTTCCCGTCAATATTTTCCAACAAAAATGAATTCTTTCCTTATAAATTTGCGATCTTGAAAGGTACACACCAGATATGATCAAATTTACCGTGCTTTCCAGCATCTTTTTTCCTTGCATCCCATTTTAGAACTAGGTCACCAGAAAGAAACTCCCCATCTTTAGATTTTTGATCAAACAGGGATTTCATGTTATCTTGGTATTTCTTGAGTCTCTCATCCACTTCAGCCCTATTTTTTTGTACTTCTATTAGCTGATTTATTCTTCTAGTGACATCATTCGGCTCCTCCTTCGCATCCCGCCACAACTTCATTACGGGTAGAGTGAGATTTATAGGGAGTACTACATCAGTGCCATATACCATTTGAAAGGGAGACATCCCAATCAATTTCTTAGTGTCGATTCTATTGGCTCACAAGGCATATTTCAAATGAACATGCCATGCTTTCTTGGTTTCATTCAGCACCTTTTTAATTATGGTGATCAAACTCTTGTTCGATGATTCGTCCAGCCCATTTCCCTGAGGATAATAGGCAATGGAATGTCCTAGTACAATATTATACTTTTGACAGAAACTGACCATCGCCATGGATTTAAAGGGTTGGGCGTTATCAGTCACTATTTTTTGGGGACAACTGAATCTGGATAAAATGTTTTCTTCCAAGAAGTTGATCACTACTGCATCTGTAGCATTTCGCGTCGGAATGGCCTCTACCCACTTTGTAAAATAATCGGTGGCTGTTAAGATCCATTTATGCTACACACTTGAATGTGGATGGATTTCACCGATGAAATCCAGACCCCATTGCTAAAACAAAGCTTTTGTTTTAACTGGAACCAAAGGTAACGTGGGAATTTTTTGTTTGCCTGAGAATAATTGACAGGGGTTACATGCTTTGACTTTGGTATTCACATCTATGAACAGTTTCAGCCAGTAGTATCCTTCTCTCGGGATTTTATAGGTCGTTTCCCTCTAGGCGTGATTCCCTCCACACACTCCTTTATGAAACTCATTTATAACTTCCTCTGTTTCATATTCGATTAGGCAGCTCAGTAAAAATTTGAGGGGATCCTTCCAATATAGTTTGCTATCAACGATACAATACTTTACCGCATGTAGCTTTAACGCTCTTTCTTTGGAAGAAGTTAGATTACTCGGACATTGCAGAGTCATGAGATATGAAACAATATCGCTATACCAGGCTGAGGAAGAGATTTTTTCTTGAATCTGAGTCGCAGGTGTCTGGTCATCAAATTCTTTGATGTCTTGAAGTTCTCCATGGGATTGCAAGTGATTTATCCTCAATGCTCTAAAATTTGATTCAGCCATTAACTTTGCTAAGCCTTGTCCTTTGACAAGTTTAGTTGGATTTACCTCGAGATCGAACTCTTGAATCTTGGCCAACCACCGACCTCTTTTTACGTCACTATTGGGTTGGACTAGTATGTCTTTAACAGAACTTGTCGGTACATAGGCAATCACTTTGGAATGTAGAACATAGGTTTTGAAAGCCTTGAGAGCTTTCACCATCGTATATGCTTTTTTTTCGAGTATGTCATATTTCAACCCAGCGTCTCTGAGACTTTTGTTGAAAAATATTACAGGCTGCTCGAAACCTTCATCATTCTTTTGTAAGATTACAGGAGCGATAGTATGCTTTGAGGCAAATGAAAAAATCTGGAATTCTTTCGTATAATATGGGCTAGCTAGCACTGGTGCTTCTCCTCTGAATTTCTTGATACATTCTAAAGATGATTTAGCCGCAGTCATCCATTTGACCTTGCTGTCCTTTTTTAGCATATCTATAATCAATTTAACAATTTCAGCGAAATTTGGGATGAATCTTCTTAAAAAATTATTTTTTCCTAAAAATGACTGAATCTCTTTTCTGTTCCTAGGAATATTTATCATATCTATAGCTTCGACCCTTTTCGGGTCAATTTTGATTCCATCCCTAGATACTATGTGGCCCAAGAGTTTACCTTCCTGCATAGCAAAATGGAATTTCTTGGGATTCAGAGACAAACCAAATTTCCGACATTTATCGAACACCTGTTTAAGGTGCACCAAATGTTCTGCATCAAATTTAGAAAACACAGTTAGATCATCAAGATAAATAACAACAAATTTATCTCTTTCGTCAACAAAGGCTATATCCATGGCTCGCTAGAAAGTGGCTCATGCGTTCATCAGACCGAATGGCATTTTATCATACATAAAAGTGCCCCATGGGGTAGTGAACGTTGTTTTTTATTTATCGTCTTCGTGGACCGCGATTTGATTGTAGCCCGAAAATCCATCAATCATAGACATTTTATTCTCTCCGACCACTTTTTCCAAGATGTGGTCCATTTTAGGAAGTGGATAATTATCCTTAAGAGATGATCTATTTAAGTTCCTGGAATCCATGCAAAGTCGGGTTTCATCGTTTTTCTTTCTGACTAGAACTAAATTAGCTACCCACTCAGAATATCAGAGGGGAACAATAATCTTAGCATCCAAGAGTTTCTTTACTTCCCTTTCTATCACATGCAACAGTATAGGATTTATTTGTCTGAGCTTTTGCTTGAAGGGTTTGATGACCTGTTTTAAAGGGATCTTATGCTCAATTACAATGGTATCTCAAGTTCTCAATTCATCATAAGACCAAGCGAAGACATATTTTTATTGCTTGATTAACTCATCATATTTTCTTTTTATTTCAGGTGGAGGGTATTTAGAAATCTTTACCATCTTAGGAGTTTCTTTGGTACCAATATTACAATCTTCAACCTCTTCAAGCTGAGGTTGCAAAGTAGATTTTAGAGGTATATCGTCGTGATCGAACAATCTTTCCAATGGAATCAGACCTTTGGGGATCTGATTATTCTTTAGCACAAACATGCGGTGATTAGCGATCTTATCTTGAAACTCCTGAGGATCTTCACCTTCCTACATGATCCGCGTAGGGTCATTATGATTTTCTTGGTCAATGTGTCTTTTGGAAAATTCATCGACCATTTCTAAAAATTGCTTGATCTGCTCATCGTCTTCGAAAACCTGCCAATGGTGAACATTATTTGGTATATAAGGCATGTGCCTCATTTCAATGTGGTACTTTATCTTTAATACAGTGGGAGGCATAAAGGTAGCAGTCTCTTTTGCCAAAGAATCAACCTGTTGATTCTTTATCCTGGGAATATGATGGATATTAAATGATGAGAAAAAAAATTCTATCAGATCCCAGGCACAGCTTTTGTACGACCTTAACCTTGGATGTTTGGCCTAATATTTTTTCCTTATCTGTCTTACAATCAACTCTACATCACCATAAACTATTATATTTTCAATCTTTAATTTCCTAGCGGCTTCTAATCCTAAGACCAGAGCTTCATATTCACATACATTATTTGTGTAATTGATGTCCCACTGTAATCGATATGAGAAAGGAATAATGAATTCGTCTCTGGGTGCTACAAACAACACACCAGCCCTAGTCCTTCCCAAGAAGAAGCACCATCAAAATACATTTTCCAAACTCCTACACTATTTACATTTTTATTTGTTTTTTCTATTTTTCCTTTTTGGTTTTCTTTTTCTGTACAATTTTCTTCTGTACATTCATCTAAACTATCATCAATCGATAAAATACAGTTTTCTAAATCCTGATCTATGACATAAACTGGGTAATTATTCGGGTCATGTGGGTCACTTACAATATATGCCAATCTTGTTTCTCTGTACAAATGAGTGAACTGTCTGCCGAAGATCGGGATTGTAGCGTATGTCATATCCAGCTGAAGTGATCTACCAAGATTAGCACCCCAAGACCTGGATAACAACATACCATACTTCGCAGGAACATCAACAACAACTACATCCATCAGAATACCTTTTACCGAAATCTGTGCAAGAATAACTACCAGATCTTTAATCATGCCTAGACATTTAACTTTCCTTGAATCAAAAGAATACAAGTCTTGATATGGTCTAGTAATCTCGAGACCCAGTTTCTCCATAATAACTTTGGGCATTAAATTGTGGGATGCCCCAGAATCTAACATGCAGTTGTGAAGAAGGTGATCATGCACAGTCAGCGTAATGTAAAAAGGAGCAACAAAGTCCTTACTATTTTTTATATGTGGTCCAAACATGATAGTGGGTTTATCATCTTCCAAATTGATAACGTCCGCATGACTTTCATCATCTGAAAAATTTATCATTTTAGCGATTTTCTTTCTATACATTGGATTTTTAGCTAGCTCAACTAGAGGAACGGGAATCTTGATTTTATTGATTTTGTTTTCCAAGTTAAAACTTCCAACTGCCTTTTCAGCCTCTCTAGTTGGGATTTCTATCTCTCTTTTTTCAATTTTATTAGTTTGTGTTGCTTTTGTTTTGGCTGTCTTTGCTTGGGTAGACTGTGTTTCTACCGCTTTTGTTTTGACAGTCTACTCCTCAACTATTTTTGTTTTGACAGCTTGTGTTTCAGTGGATGGTTTGGTTGCCTCATTAGATTTACTTCTTGATAATATCTTCTTTGGTGGAGCAGTTGTAAAATTTTTATCTCTGGGCCTCAAATTATACTTCTGTTGTAACTCAGCCATTATAGAGTCGACGATTCCTTGATAACCATAATCTTCCATATTATTTACATTGTCATCATTATTAAACAGGGATCCTGCGTCTAGAGACCTTTCGTAATCTTGCCTCTTCAAATGAGGTTCTTGATAATCATCACTAAGATTGTTCATATCTTCTTCTAACTCCTCAAAGTTTTCCATGTCATCTCCCCTTATAAAAATTTATTTTTTGAAGGGGGCTTGAATCTTTTGATCTTCATTCTTAACTAGTCTTTGTTGTGTTTGAGGATTAGGATTTCTTCTGAAATCTTTTCTAGTGAATTGATCCATTTTAGCTTGGTCTAGTTACATCCTGGATATTTTGTTTGATAGCTCTTTAATTATTTTGGCCATGTCATCCATTTTATCCTCTACAGTCCTTCCAGATGTGGAGGGTCACGTTTGTTCCCTGAAACATCTATTTTCTCTAGCTCCTATCTCAACCTTGGCTTTTAGTTTTTCGGATTCCATCATGTTTGATTCTATTTCGATGGCATCATCTTCCATTCCTGCCAAAGTGGCATATTTTCTTTCCCTCAAAAGTAGGGCAAAGTCGGGTTCAAAAGCCCCTGCAAAAGTGACCTTTGCCACTGGTTGAGATAGTTTAACTTCGGTTGGGATCTTATGATATAGTTTGTTAAATCGTTGAGTGAATTCTATAACTGACTCAGAAATCTTTTTCCTTAGAGCCCCAAATTCTGTTAAATAATAAAGGTGATCTTTTTTCTCCCCCCATTGTCTCAGAAATGCATTTTATAGCTCCTCGTATGTTCTTATGGTAGCTACCGACAATCCTCGGAACCAGGTTCTCACCTGTCCCTCGAAAGTTTGAACTAGGAGCCTTGAATAAACATCCTCATGTTCAAGGCCGAGGATATCAACAAACTATTCGAAACAATTTATGTGTTCGGTGGACGATAAGTCTCCTTCTCCTGTGAATTTTGGCAGATTCTTCATATAAATTTGTTGGGTATGTGTTATATTCTTTGCATGTGTGTGTGTGGGTGCGTCAGATATGACAACTGCGTCTGACGATCCCTCCATCTAGGGCTCTGTTGTGTGCACCGGGCGCTTTCCTAGGGGGGTCCCAGGGGGGGGGCAGGTATGCTCCCCCCTGGTTACGCGTAGCGTTCGGCACCGGGCGGTAGCCTGGGATCGACAGGGTTCAGGGCAGCGCCCCAAGTACGCGCAGCATTCGGCACCAGGCGGTAGCCCGGGGCAACGCCCCGAAATTTTTTTATTTGGGCGGTTTTTGCTATTTTTAGCTGATTTGTAAATTAATCCCGGATTAAGGGATTAGGGTTTTGGTATCTACGGAATACCTAAAAACATTGTATATATTGTATGGAAAATGGTGAAATTCAAGATAATGAAAA
>JASDQU010029658.1:11676-28896 GCA_032191745.1 Picea mariana | reverse complement strand
GGTCGACAGGGTGGTGGTTTTGGGGTGTTCAAGCGAAGGTTCAGCTTAGCATCAGTGACAGGTATTTTCAAAATTGTGAAGTATTTACTCAATTTTAACTTGTATGCAAATTATTATGTAGATTTAAATTGTTATGCAAAGTGTTTTGGAAAATGTTAGATTATTTAATAAATAACTAAAATGGGAGCGTATATGCTAGATTAAATGAAAAAAATAGTAAATTTAAATTTACTGTTCCATTTTATTTTCTGGTAGTTTAATGAAATCCGGGTCCCTACAGAACTAGACTTAGAAACCGGTTAGTACCTTGGGACCTACATGCCTCAATGGCAGGCCTCCTCACTTCTGATAATGGGCTTACATCATTGACCCCTGATAAGATGATTCCATTGATGTTCAACTTCATCTCATTCGTTCACATTCGTTGGAATGTACTAGGGTACCTTGGGAATCATTGACATCAATGATTATTTCCCTCACGCTTGTTAACGGTTTACCTCATTGACCGGTAACCAAGTGGTTTCTACCATGTTTGACATCAGGACATCTATTCACATGGTTATATTTGTACTACATCAGGATCGGTAAGAATACCCTGGGATGATTCATCACTATTATATGTACTTTGCCCAAGTTGCGACAGAGTTTCTTTTGAATGTTGACACATATATTGTCACATAGATCCACTTTGTATTGGTCTGTGGCTATGTATTGTCATCTCGTAGATCCACTGTGTATTCGTCATGGCTATGATCAGTTCAGGTCATAGGAGTATATATCCAAATTGTATCTTTATTGGCTATACCTTTTTATCAATATAATTATAGATCTGCAGTGTATTTTATGGCAACCATACCTAAAAAACATTTTATCACTCAAGCATAGATATTCTTGCCTTGGGTTTGAAACATGTCATTAATATTTGTTGGATGTTTGTGTGCAGCTTCTATCAGGTTCTTTGTGTCCATACCCTTGCTTGAAAAATTCTACAAAGTACTTCAGTCATCATCGTCTTTTGACTTTGCACTTTGGGGGGCAATCTGTTACACCTCAAAATCACTCATGGGAATGATGGCTAGTGTCGTAGTTACAAGTGTCTCATATTGGTCGCAAGTGTTGCAAGTGTCACAAACATCACATTGTTATATTTCCTATGTTGTCTCTCTAACGACATCATAAGGACACTTCAGAAACCTCAAATGCTAGTTTTGAAGAGGAGAAATCAACTAACAAGGAGTACAAGCCTTTTGCCACTAGAAAATCCACTCAAAAGTCAAATTTGGAAAGGAGCGGTCCCCTACATACGGTTAGGGAGTGATGGCACTCTGTAACCTCTTCTGGGGGAGTGTTCCAACACTTTGTGTCCCTTTTGAGGGAGCGCTGACCTTTTATGGGCGAAATTTGGTTTGTTGGAGGAAATCAGGGAAGAATCTCTTCAATCTCTAAAGGTGGTTGGATTCAAATCAGAGGTCAAGGCATGATCTTAGGGAAGATCCACAACTGAAGGAGAGGAATCCTCTACTTATCCCAAATATCTCTCAAGTGGTTGGGCCTCTCAAAGATTACATAAGGAGTTCTTCTCATGGTGAAAGGTACATGACATGATAGGATAGAGTTTAAGAGAAGCACCTAACTTATGATCTCATAAATAAGGGAGGGAGAGATTGAGAGATACCAAACTTATGATCTCATGAGTGGTATTGATATGGAGAAATGGTGAAGTATCAAACTTATGATCTTATAAGGGAGATATCATTGAAGCATCAACATTATTAGTGGATTATTTGAGCAAGGGTCTGGACAAAGGGAGCTTGGTGAAGATGTTGCACTACATCCATGGCTGTAAGCACCACTTTGTTCTCATTAATAGAAATCTATGCTTGCCATGTTTCCTTTAAAGTTTGCGTACATTTCATGAACTTGTCTCTAGTAGATAGATTTTTTTTTGAGCTAATCTCAGTAGAATAGGAAGTTTATTGTATCTTTGTTTGTTCTACAAGACTTATTGAGGAGCTTAGGATCGAAGCTCAACTTGGAATTTGTGAGGACAAACGCCATTAAAAAGGTACATTTTTCTTATCCCTCTTCATACATTATATTAATTAGATCTAAAAGGAATGTCAGTGTCCACAATATCATTTTTTGTCTTGGTCATAGGGGTCTAGTATCCAAGAGAGGATCCACTTGTCCATAAGGGGATTTCTTTGTAACAACAAGTTCTATGGATGAAACAAACTTTGAACGATATACAGGTTGAGTATGATGAGACCATTCCAATATATTGTGATAATATAAGTGCAATCAATATCTCAAATAACCTGATGATGCACTCCAAGATGAAGCACATTCCAATCAAGTATCACTTTCTACGGAAACAGGTTGTAGAAAAGAACATCAGAGTTTAATATGTGGGCACAAAAGAACAAGTGGAAGACATATTTACAAAACTACTTCCACGGGAAGCCTTTGAGTATCTTCACCAAGGAATCAGAGTTATTTATAGTCCAAAATGAATGATTTTGAATGATTATATTATATGTCTTAGAATTACACGAGGAAGAACCCTAAAGAGGATAGTTCAGGTTGGGAGATCAGACGAGTCAGTTAGGGAAAGCAACCCCAGATGGAAAGATACCTTTTCCATTGATGACAAAGGGGGGTATATTTATCAGATGTAGAGGACAGAGGCATGTTTCCAGGGGGAGAGTTGGTCACATAGATGCATATAATAGAGGAATGGTTCTAGGGGGAGCGTTGGTCACATAGATGCAGAGGACAGAGGCATGTTTCCAGGGGGAGCATGAGTGATATGATTTCAGTATTACATCAGAGTGTTTCCATCAATTCCAAAGGGGGATATTGTTCATTAATTGGGTTGGTTGTCATTGAAGTCAACCCTTGAAGAAATTTCGGTAGAGAATTTCGGTAGCACATGGTTTGGGTAATGGAACCAAGTTTGTTTGATGGATAATGGTATGAATTTTGATATATTTTCAGGTAACATTATTCCATATGGATATTACATGTCAGGCCATTTCCGATGGTATGTGGAACGTCACATAACTCCTCATGGTTAGAGAGTTATGGCCATGTGAAGTTGGAGGACCCTCATGAGTCATCTAGAAGCCCCAAAAAGTCAAAGTGTTTGCAAAAGAAATTATTTAAATAATAGAGTTAATGGAGAACTCCCAAAAATAAGGAAAGTGGGATGCTACATGAAAGTATAAATAAGAGGCAAGGCTCTCTCATTTAATCACACTTGAACACATTGAATGTTATTTGTTTTGTAAGGCTTATTGCAAGTACTCATTGATACATCTGAAGTTGCGAAAGTCTGAGGTAATACAAAGGGTTGACAACGAAAGTTTCAGAATTGCAGCGAATACTAAAAAAACCTAATTTATGAGGCGTACGTGGGCTGACAGTGTATTAGGGTGCGTATATACTGAGGCGTACGGGGGATGAAATTGTATTAGGGTGCTTATATACGTGGGCTGGCAGTGTATTAGGGTGTGTACATGTTGGTAAATCCATGAAAACTTGAAAAGATGAATATGCAGAGGTTCTAGATTCTTAGATCAAGCTCCCAGTAAGGTCTATAGTGCTTAGATACATCAGATCTATCCATTTATCAGGTATATTTATCATTTATATTTCTTGTTGAGGAACATCTTGTATCTCTTGGAATATGGCTAATGGTTTTTGTGGTACATGGTTGAGAGCTTATATTTGTAAAGTGGTTGATGTATTGAAAGGTTGAATATATGTAAGAGTTTGATGACTAGATCATGTGAGGGTTATTATAATTGTTTATGATTACACACACCTATATGGCACATGACTAGAGAAAGATATATATATGCTTTGGGTAAAGGTTATGTATGAGGATGCATGAACAGGGTATAGTTACAGTCTAGATATAGTGAAAGGTTTCATATCTATGTGAAAGAAGTTGCAGAGGGTCAAAAGTTTTTAGAAAAAGAAAACCCTAGTTTTTAGAAAGGTATATGCAGGCTGCATAATAGACAAAACACATACATACGCAGGTTGTTTCACAGATAATGCGTGTACATATGTAGGTTGAAGAACTATAGGTCGCATATATGTTGTATTTTGTTTATACATGTTCAGTTTAGGTACAAATTGATTATAGGGTAGTTGTACAGGTTGGTTGTAGGTCAGTGGTACAGGTTGATACAATTATACAATGGTATATCTCACAATGATAGTGTGACAGTGGTTCCATCATTCTACTTCTACTCCAGGGTGGTTGGAGGGGGCAAGGATAGGTGGTTGTAGCCACCTTTCGGTTGTAGCCGGAGAACATAGGGGGTTGTAGCCTCCTTCTTGTTGTAGCCAGAGAATTGGAGAGTTGGAGCTTCCCTCAGGTTGTAGCCTGAGAAACTAGGGGGTTGGAGCCTCCTTCCAGTTGTAGATGGAAAACAAAGGAAGTTGGTGCTTCCAATGAATGTAATTCTTCAAGACATATAAGAAAAATCATTATGTGGTTTTCTCGCACTTTGGGTTTCCACGTAAAAATACTGGTGTACTGTGTATGTGTATGATTGTTCATTTATTCATTGTTTATTTACTCTAAAAATATTGGATGATAATGCTACATTGATATAAAACTTGCAAATGGTTAAAAATAATTATATTTCTCTATTATTGATTCACCCCCCTCTCAGTAATCCAACAACATGCATGCAGGTTAAATGACAACTTATGAACGACGGCTTTAGGAGGTGGACAAAGAATTGTATCTAGACTAGGTCATTCGGGATGAAGAGGATCGTTGGGAGGTGAAGTTGATGGAGGAGGTTGAACCAATGGAGGAGGTGAATCATCAACTTTCTCTTTAGAAGGAGAATAATATTTGGTTCTAGTAGCGACTACAACTTCATTCTTCTTGGAGTCACCAGTACACATAAGTACATACTATGTGGTAGAGGGAAAATTTTGGTCGTGAATAACCAATTGGGCCTACTGTTGAGAAGGAAAAGGTTGTGACAAAACGCAAGGTGTAGGAGGTGTCTCGGTCCCTAGAAGGAACTTAGTAACCTCAACACATCTCTAAAAATCTTTTGTATAATGTTCCTCACCAAAGATAAAGCAAGGATAATGAGGTTTTATCTTTTCTTTATAATTAGCAGGTTGAGTCTTAGGTTTATCAGATTCTTGATTATTAGTTTTATCCTCTTTATTCTTACCCTTCCCTTTCTTTTTATTTAAATTTTTACCGGTAGTTCTAGACTAAACTGTATATACCTCAAAGGTTTTACCAAGAGAGGGAGTTAGAGGAGTATCATTTTGCACATTAGTAGTAGTATATTTGGGATTGGAATGTCTGGCTTGTTTGGATTGAGTCTCAGCATGAAAATTGCCAATCACACCATCAACAACATGAGAAACTACTAGAGGCATTGGGGTTGGGTTTGTAGATGTGTGAGGAGCATCAGGGATCAAGTCATATAATGTGATCATTTGAGAATAAACAAGATCCAAGTATTGATCATGACTAATCACCTTCTCTTCAGTGATGAAACTGCCCATGGAAACATCATGGGCTATATGACCGATGAGTGATTTGGTAAACCACTCAGCCAATAATTGATCAGGAAGGGGAAATTTTCTTAATCGCCTTCTCCTCCTACACTCATGAATATGATATGAAATGTGAGTAGAAGAGGATTGTTTAAATGAACTCAAAATTTTGGTTCCTGTCTCATATCATATCGGTAACTGGTAATGTGTCAAGAAATCCATAGCTAAGGTGTTAAAATAATTGAAGAATCCTCATGGAAATTGGATATACCATTTGGTTTTTGAGCCCATAAGAGTGCGTTGGAAAAGATGTAATTGAATGGAGTCATCCATCAAGGAGTTGGATGAATACAAAAAATGAAAAGTCATGACGTGATTGTTTGGGTCTTCTCTCGATTGACCGTCAAACTTAAGAATGTCTTATGGTAATTTTGTAGGTATGACCGACCAATAAGCAGAATGAAAAATAGGATCATTAAAAATCCTAGATAAATCTGGTAAATGCAAAGTATCTAGAAACGACAACTGTCTATTCACTTGAGGAAAATGGTAATTTTGAGGAGGCAATCCCGTAGGTATACCAGTAGGACTGTAAGCAGTCTATAAATTGTTAGAGGGTCCTATCAAATTTAGTTGTGGAGGGTTTTGAGTCAAGTATCCAACATTTGTTGGTTGATTGGGTATGCTACCTTGGAAAGGAGAATTAGAATGAAAAGTTTGACCCTAGGTAGGATTTACAGAGCCTAGATACAGTTTCCGAGGATTAGGGGATACAAAAGAATTTAATTGAGGATTTTTCCCCCCAGGCAGTTGTTGATTGCCTTGGAAAGGAAAATTCCAAGGCTGAGTTTGTAATCCAGGTGTATACTTCCCGTAAACTGAGTTACGACCCCAACATGGGGTTGCCCCTCAACTTGAGGTTGACCTCCAACAAGAAGTTGAAAATCTGAAGTGACAGAATGACTGGTGCCTCCAATATGATTAGAGCTACTTGGGCCAGGACAATTAGATCCTTCTAGTGTTGGAGGAATGCTAGGCCCTCTAGATAGAACCTGTGTAGGTGTGGGAACAAAACCGCTAGCAGCATTATACCCAGGTGGAACAAAAACATTAGGTCCTCTGGATGGACCCTGGGTAGAATTAGCAATAGAAGTATTAAGAGTGTTATACCCAGGTGGATGTGATAGATTTGATGTAAGATAAAGTGGGATTCCAATAGAATATTGAGTTGTTAACGTACTTCCGGTCAAAACAATTGTAACTCATGGGACTATAGTAGAGCTAGTGAGTTGGAGAGGAAGGATTGTATGAGTACCATCCAACAACGGGTTTTAACCTGTAACAACATTACTTGTCGTGCCAATAAAATGATATAAAGGTACTATATAACAAGTATAAGTAACATGTGTATGTGAAAACATAAGTTGGCTTGGGCTCATTCCTATTTTATCAAAAATATTGTGTCCCAATGAAGTCATCCAAAAAGAACGGACAGGGACTGAGATATGATTAAAAATTCCAACAGTATGAACCAGAGTTCTAAATGATTCACTCTAAAATGGTGGATCGTCCACACTAGACTCTACGTAAGGTTTAGTAGGTATTATAGTATAGTCTTCAGCAACAATGTCCCCTAAAGAGTTTATCCAGAGAATAATTGGATCTTGTATAGCATTCAATAACAGATTTACAGGAAGTGTTGATTCTACCAATGGAGTATAACTCTCGATATCAGAGGACATGTCGCTATTGATTTCTCCTTTAAGAGAGGTACCCTCTGGTGAATTAGGAATCAAAGGAGTGTATTCTTCCAGCTCTTCCGGAGGTAACCCTTGCATCCTACGTGAACGGTGAGGGACAATGTTATCCGCACCGAATAAAGAATGAAAGAAATCTATGGTCAATTAGAGAAACAAACAACACTTCACAAATAAAATCTAGATATCAAGCACGCAAACAAACCTTCTTATTTTGAAATCACTAGTTGGTGATGAAATCCAATGTCACGAGATCTAGAAAAGAAGGGGCTGGGATAAAGTGGGTGGAAAAATTACATTGACGACTTTCTTAACGGACTTACACCCTGGTGCAAGCTCCCACACATAAGCATGGGTATACCCTCCAAGGATCCCAGGTGAGTTTGGCCAATGTTGATTCCAGGTACCGTGAAGACTTTCCCCTCCACAGTCACCTCGTGTAAAGACTCTAAATATATAGGCTATTGAGGTTACCAATTATGACAATGATTCTTGGGGAAGCAGTCTAGAGTCCGATCCATGTGCAACGATAGGGTATCTAAGCCCAAAATCACCTTGAGAAGGTCCGCACAGGATTTTATTCTCAAGTGACCCCCAATAATACGCGCCATCTCTACACCAATACCAACAAAGTAGGGTCAGTAACTATTTTGGCCCTAATGTAGCCTTGTGATTGACCCTTGTGTTAGAAGGGCTTCCCAGGAAAAAATGTAGCAAGTGTATTTAACTCTCCCTATCACAAGATACTATTGTGTGTTTTGATCCTTTGGAGAGTGTTCCTCACAACCTATTCCAAAGTGCTATCCCTAGCTAATTTTGGTGTATAAAATTTCTAGAAAATAAAAGTTACTAGATAGATTTTAAAATTACATTGAATTTCAATGGTTGTTTCTTACTCAAAAAGGAAGCGGAGATGAAACTGATGAAGTATGTGACCTTGACCCAACAATATGCAAAGAGAGATGAGATGCAATATTTTCGTTCGATGAACTCTAATTACATAAGGGAGAAGGTTTCTTTTTCAGAATACAACAAGTTACAAAACACAATTTCTTCAATCTTTGAATGATATTGATGCCAAACAATCAAAGCTATCAAAATTTCCAATTTTCTCTTTTTAAACAAATATTTGAATGCAAAAATTTCTTATAAAGACTACCAATAGAAGAACAAACTTCAATTCTTTTCTTTTTGAATAAAAACAAAGATCTAATTCAAAAAGAAAAAGTTGTCTAAAAATATGAATGAACTCACAACACTATTTCCCAAGCTAAACTCATAATGCAACCAAAAATGAAAAGTAAGAAAACTTATTTGTCTGATGTAATTAAAAATAGTTTTCCAATCAACAACAATCCAAAAATAAAAAAGGATCAATAACAACTTATCTAGCAAGCACTCAGGGATGGCCTTGAGATTATGCCCTTGCAATAAGAAATGAAAGATAAAACTTATAAAGATTATGAAAAAGACGCTCAATACTTGAGAAATGACCAAATGTATGCTAAAAGATGCAAACCAAGCTGCAAATAATCAGACAATAGGAACAAAAATTAACCCCAAGAAATGATGACAAATATGGACAAAAAGGAAGAACTAACTATCACTCCAAACAAATTTCTATAGGAATCGTCACAGGCTCCAGAAGAGCACAGTGCGACGATCAAGTATCGTTGCAGGCAATAGGAAAAAAACAGTGCGATGTCGTCACCCTGGTTTTTACAAGAAGGATGCGATGATGACTGAAAATATAGAAAAAATGGAAAGAGGACAGAGTTCCTCATTGAACTTTCAGGACCAAGGAGTCAATAGGATCACCCAAAGACTCAGAGAATGAAATTGACCAAAAGCAGGCAAGCTAAAAGATAAAAGGAAGGAAAAGTCGAAAGAGGACATTCCCTAGTATGGTCTCCAATTTTGTTATTGGAAAAATCGGTAAGTGCAGACAAAAACTAATCTCCCTAACTTCAACATGAAATTAGAACAAAACAAAGAAGAATACAAGATTCTCCTTAGATTTCATTGTAATGTAAACTAGTTCCGAGAGGGACAAATGACATACCATTTAAATGATGTTTGATCCTTGTTAGTTTCATCCTTGCTTCATATTTGTATTTGTGGGATGTTGAACCTATTAATAAGCACAAAACAACAAAGAGAGAGAACAACGATATATATGTTCCAATTAAATCTATGCATAAGATCAAGGAGTTATACAATAAAAATGGAGACACTTTTATAGGGAAAAAATGTATTACTACATTATATTGAATGAAAGTGGAGAATAAAACTCATTCCTTGATGTTTCAAGGTCCCTTCTAATGGCCCTCTGCTTCAACACACACACACACACATTTTCTCCATTTCTTTTGATTAAGATCATTCACAACCTAACTTGGAAAGATAAAGCAAAGCTATCACAAGTACAATCTTCAGTAGAATTCTTCTTGCATAAGAAATCCTAGCCTTTCCCATGATATATCCCTCTTTATATAGGTTGAAAGAGGGATGGATGAGGATATTGGGATGATCCCACTAAATCAAAGAAGTGAGTAAGATCCAAGCCGATCAGAGGCCACCTCATCTTCTAGAAGATTCCCTTCGAGAACTTTCGTGAATTTCATATTTTTCTCTTTTTTGAGCATCGTCACACCCTATTCACAAGTAACTTGTCGCGACGCCGCAATATAATTTTAGTGAAACATGCAATGATAAAGCATCGTCGCACCCTAATCATTTAGCAGGGTGTGACGATCGCCTTTGGTATGGTTTTTAAGGAAAAAAAGATAATTCAATTTCTCCTGGAAAAAGTCTCATTTAGTATCTTCAGGGAACAGAGAAGTGAGTCATACACATATCGTTAGTTGATCATAGGGGTGACAAAAATAATATGTAACACATGTGACTAGCAATATACAACCCCAAGGGTCCAATAAACCACAAGCTAAAATAGAAAAGTCTAAGGGAAACAACAGTGAAAAAAGGAAAATTGCCTCACAAAGTGGAAAATATGGTTTTTAAATTATGTTTTATATGATTTCAATTGATGAGGAAAATGCTTAATGGTTTTCAACATTTTTGGATAGCAAGCTCTGTTTTTTATATTTTGTGGATAATTCTGATAAGGTGGATAATGTGGATATATATATTCTTTTTTGGATATAATATAAATTATTTCTAATATTTAAATATCTAGTTTGAAATATATTCAAGGGAGTTACAAGGGTGGCATATGATCAAAGTGATGATTTTTTGTGTGTAATATTTCATGGTTTAAAACAAAGAAATAACGAGAGTCACAAGGGGTCCCACCTACCTAGTTATTATTAATTAAGATCCTTAACTATATTATTATTGTTTATTTCTCCTAAACTAATTAGTTAAGTTAAATCAACTTAACTAAAGAAAGTAGTGGAACTACTTCAACTTATTTGGAAAGAATAAAAGTTGAATGAGAAGAAGAAACAAAAGGAGAATAGAAGGAGAAAGAAAGACTAAGGTTTTATCTTTAGTTACATGAGATAGTTTCAGTTTTCATTCATTTCTGGGTTTATTCAAAACCTAATTCTCTTCTTGAAAGTAGGTTCTTATTGTAGACAACAAGGTTCAAGACTGAACCAAACTTTTCAGATGCTTTTTTTAGAGGTGTTGATCCATCCTTGATAGTCTATGTATTCTTGTATGTTTGTGAATTAAGTTTCATGGATGATAAAGGATATCTTGCAGAGTCAAATTGGCAGCATTTTGTGGCAGGCTGATCCAGATTATTAATTTCAGTTTTACTTTACTGTCGGATCTTTTTTTATGGTGTTCATTGGGGATCTCTAAATCAGACTTTGGTCCATGCCCTCCTGGGGGTTTTGTAAAGAGAAAAACATTTTGATATCTCAGAGTGAAATAAAATCAGATTGTTATTATGTCTCATATATGTGTATTTGTGACTTGGTTACTTTTCACTTTTGATCTCCATGTTTACTTTATCGCAAAATATGTGTACATTCTAGAAGTTGTTTTTTTTTTTTTTTTTTTTTTTCCAACATATTTAAACTATAAATCATCCTCAGTCCTTGCAATTAATACTTGTGGATTGAGAGAATATTTCAAGGCTATAAACTCCCGGGTGTCATTCCCAACTATCTTTTCCTAGCCAGGCAATATCTGAAAATGATTAAGTAAGGTAATTCATACATTTTACTCAACACACACTTCATCCTCATGTTGTATGTTCATCAATATTATAGCTAATATGAACTTTTTGATATGGTATTTAGGCAATCCGAAGGTTTCAGGGTCAAATTTGGGGAATAATTTTTCCATATGTCGAGGTAGGTTATGTACCCATCCTGGGATTTACAGAGCATCTCTGGCCAACCATGGCAGATTTTCTTGAGTTTTATTTCCCCTTTATTCATTTTTGTCGTTATTATCCTCCATATCATCCGATTCAGAAGCTGAGCGATATGAGTTAGACCCTTCCTCATCAGATTTGAAATCGTCAGGTTCATAGTAGTTACCAGCTGGTGTTTTGGGGATCAGATTAAGGGGTTGTTCGATCTCAGTGAGTGAAAAATCTATCAGGTCTTCTACTGTGTGAGCAAAAACCTAGTCAGGGGTGTCAACAATTGGTCTTCTTACTTGTTTTCTATGAGGAAGTAAAGGAGTTAAGGGTAATGATCCAATTTGTCGGGCATAATCTCTTGCGATTCTTCTAAACTAGTTCAACTCCTCGTGGGGGAGAGCGTAAGGTATTTTAGGGAATATGTGTTCTACTTCTTCGTGCTGAGGTGAGTTACTCATTTCGGGAGTACTCTCTGTATATGGGTTTTCTTGAGAATGACTAGCCATGCATGTGGGTTGTTTTGAATCTACAGGCTATGCGGAATATATTATCAGAAATGTCGTTATCCATTCATTCGTTCAGGCCCTCCTTATAGAGCCAATTATGTTGAGGGGTCCAAGATCCTTTGACTCAACAGTGGGAACCAAACCTGCCTTAGAGGCCCAGTTATACTCTGCATCATTTACTAGTTCTCCATATCTTTCGATCTAGCCAATTTACTGATGGGATTTACTAGTGATTGACAAGGTATCTTTCTGTGAAACTTCCTCCTTCAAGTTAAACGTTTCTATTTTTGTATTTTCTATTCTCAGATAAGTCTGATAAAATAAGGGTGATGGTATAAACCAACTGATAGAGGAAATTATTAACTACTAAATAATGTTGAGCTTGAGATAAACCGGTGCAGACAACGATATTCACACCTATTACAAGTCTATTAATAATACATTAACTTGATGGTATTTCAACACTGACTGAGATAACAATTATGGAAATAAAATACACATGTAATAAAGAAATGTGCAAGAAACATAGTTTCCTTATCTCTACCATCAATCACATATTAACACAACGATTCTCTTTTCATCATTTAGAACAAAAGAATTGTTTAAAGTATTGAAAATATAACTTATCAATAAATTCATAAACTCTTACTCATTACAACATCTACTATTGAATTCAAAGATGGAATTAGTTCCTTCTCAATTCAATCACATAACGCTTTTGATGAAAATAAAATTTGTCTCCGGCTCTAAACAAAACTTCTTAATTAAATTTTCACAGAAATAATTCTTTTACAATTCTCAAAAAAGAGGGTCTTTCCCCAAAACCATTGACCCCTTCCCATGGGGTCGATCCCCTTATTTATAAAGAATCACGATCTTAAAATAACTACTAAAATTTTGTGTGAAGTAAAACAAAAGAATGACACGTGGCGCTTGATCTCTTTGTTCTCTTGAGATCTCCTAGTGGTTCTACTAGAGTGGATGATTCTTCTCATACTCTGACCACTTGACGAATATATCCTCGCATGTGTTAGCATACAAGAATCTGTGTTGGTCCATCAAGGTTGAAAGGGTTTCCTTTATCTCTATTTCTTGTTTTCTATATCTAATCATCTTGGCACTTAAACATTGTAGTATTGTGCGAGCCTTGATCAGGTGTTCCATAAAATTCTTTACTTGACCTAGTGTCATTCTTGCCACCTACGCAATCTCCGCTTCCCATGTTGAGTCTTGTTTTGAATGTCATTTGACTATGTCATGTAAATCGAAAAAGTCTTCAGATGAGCCGAACTATGGAAGGCCAATATATTTCATCTCCTGATTGATCTTCTCCCAACTTTTCTCGCACTCAACCCACCTTTCCTATATCTTTCACTCAGGTTCTTGGGCCATAGTTACCCAGTATTTGGTTGGCTTCCTGATTCAGGGGATGTTTTTATCCATCAACACTCGGATGTCGTTCTCTTCCATGTCTCAACCTTTTTGTACTACACTGATATAATCAATTCGATCCATATCTTGGTATTCCTTTTCATACCATATCTCCACGTATTTAAAGTTTGACAACCCCATGAGAGTGTCTTATTGAAAATAGGCTACGCACATGGTGAAGAGATTTCTTTCACTCGTGAATTGTTCGTATGCTTCTCAGAATTCACTCTTCAGGAAAATTGTTGCTTGATTTGAGTCTTGGTAATATTTCTCTAGATGTTAGAGATGATCCAACTCCTTATTTGTGGAGGCTAGTTCCTTTTAGTCCCATTTTTTTTTATTCAACATGGCATCAGTTATATCCATTCCCACACCGATTAGCTCAGTTGTCTTCACATTTTTTTGCTGAGAAGTGTTTTGATTTTAGTAACAAGGAGTGTGCTATCAAGTGTGAGCCTCCTTTTTGATGCAGGAGCATCGCTATCAAATAAATAAAGCGAGGGAGGAAGTGAATTGACACCTCAACACATTGAAAGAACTGAACTGACTCGTAACCATGTTGGTAGCAGTGTGGAGATTTTTTGAATTTTTCATTAATTAATTAGTTGTATGTAAAATCGGGCCACTGTATGAAATGATGGGTTATTCTAAATCCTTACATGAATGTAAAATATTATAGGTGTAGGATATTATCTCTTATTAGTCATTAGGTTGCATTTAATTAAGTTGAGTAGGTAACCGCTAGAGTAAAAGCTGATGGAACTTAGATAGGAGAAAGAGGAACCAAGAAGGGGACTCTATTTTTTAGACAAGTTTTATTCATTGTATTGTGTCTGTAAGAGATAGCAGTTGTAACCATGATTTTTTGGAATGAATAGAACAAAGGAGAATTTATCCAATTGTACAGTGTTGATATTGTTTTACAGTTTTACTATTGTTAAGAGTTTTTTGAATGTATGAGAATCATGGTGAATGAATGAATTCATGAAGAATTGAATAAGTTTCAATTGTTTCTCTTCCATAAGTTTATGCAAGAAGTGCATACCGAACGCAAAGAGTGCATGTGAGAGAGTCTTTTTCGACTCGAAGATCAGAAGAGATAGTGTGGAATTTTTGTATGCAGAGTGTGCATATTGAACGCAAAGAGTGTGTATGCAAAGTCTTTGACTTGGATAAAACTTTGGAGAAATAACTCGGTTTTTCTCATAAGACAGTGCAGAGGTCAGTTGTAAGGAATGCATAGGATCAGAAATCGACTAAGTGTCAAAGAAATCCCTTTGAGGAATTCAAAGTTCGAAGGAAGAACAAGTACAAAGGATTTAGCGGGAGAAATCCTTCAAAAGAATAATTTTTGAAGGTTGGAGAAGATAAAGGGTTAATATTTTCCCAGGAGGAGCTGAATCATTTCATACCGTTAGATCTTGGAGAAGTCGCACACTAGTTAGTCACAAGGATCCTTCAGAATTCACAAATCAGAATATTTGAAGTGAAGAGGAGTGAAAACCTCCGAAGCATGAAATGGATCTTGACCATTGGTTGTGGAAGAGATAAGGATCATTGATTATCTAGAGAAAATTTGGGGTTCATGATTCGGGAGAAAGAGGTGAAGCCATTGTCAAAGAGGTTGAAACCCGAAGTTTCGAAGTAAATCATAGTCATCGATCTACGAGAGACATGCATCAGTAGATCATAAGATTTGGATAAAATCATTTCAGAAAGGAGGATAGATCTCAGTCGTTGATCACGAAACACAGCCGAGGTCAAAAGATCAACGGTCGAGTTGGATTGTGGGGCCAGAATATGCTCATACTTTAAAAATCTGAGAGTGGGCCGCAATTGGAATGATGATATTGGCAAAGAGATGAGTGGTAGCTAGAGGTAAATTGCGGGGAGAAAAGCGAGTTGGTCCCAACTCTTAGTTTTGCCCGCAATCACATACTTACATGAGGTCATAGTTAGAGGTCACATGCAGAGAGGGAATAGTGTGGAAGAGTTAGCTCCCGGAACCTAAGAAAATAAAAAAGAGTGCTTAGAAGGTATCACGGGTATCATATTATTTGCGCTAAAAGAAAAATGGGCGTAAGTGAATTGTTTCAGAGGAAAATTAAAGACCCGAAGAGATAATCCAGATCAAGAGTTTAAGATCCTAGACCGGGAGGTCGCGCAACCCTTTGGAGAGAAGTGGGGTTTGCACCAAGTGGTATCAGAGCCTGAAAAAGCTCGAAGTTGTACTATGTGTGTTAGAAATAGTTGAAACAATGTCGTCAAGGATAGAGATAGAACCGCCTATAGTAAATCATATTGTAGGAAGAGAAATGAGAGAGCTTCACGCAAGATTGGAGCTGATGGAAGAAATGGAAAGGAGAACACTTGGTGTCGAAGATGTCAGTGATGCAGAGAGTGAAGAAATAGAAGTTGAAGAATCTACAGGGGAATATGTGGTTGAAGAGCGCTTATTGAAAAATGTTGTGAAGTTGTGAGCTAGAGAAAAAATAGGCATCCCAATGTATGAAGGAAACCTAGATGTTGAAGAGCTATTAGACTAGATAAGTTCCATGGATAAGTATTTCAAATATGAATATGTCGACGAAGGGACAAAGGTGAGACATATTGTCACCATATTAAAGGGACATGCAGCACTGTGGTGGGATGAACTACATGCAGATAGGAGGAGCAAAGGCAAACAGAAGATAAATAACTGGGACAAAATGGTAGACAAACTGAAGGATAAATTCATACTTGTTATCATTCTATAAGTTATAGGATCAACTAGTGACTGGGATATTATCTGTCTCTAGTGTTTTTGTTGACAAATGATTTTTCATTTTGAAAATAATTTGAAAAGGAAAAAGAAAAGAAAAAAGAAAAAAAGAAAGAAAAGAAAAGGAAAAAGAAAAGAAAAAAGAAAAAAGAAAGAAAAGAAAAGAAAAATAAAGAAAGAAAAAAAAGAGGGTGTAAAAGAATTTCAATAAAATCCCCATGCAATAATAGTAACTTGGTCCATACCTTTCAAGCATGGCCAAGTTCTTTTTAAATTGATGTTGATAGGGTAGTGAATGAGTTTGGCTAAATAGTTTAATCTTAGCCAAAGTGTCTAGGTTAGATTAGTGAATAAATCTAGCCAGACTGTCTAATCCTGGTCAGATAGCCCCAGGGTAGAGTAAATTCTTAACCCAACAGTCTAATATGGGTTAACTGTCATAGGAAAGTAGGTTAGAATATAGGTTAGTTGCATTGTTGCTTCATTTCAATCAGAACCAGTTTGATGATTAATGTTGCACCATGATTTGGATACCTAAATGTTGCTCGACTAACCCCTTGGTGGTTTAGTCATGAAACGTTTGGAGAAAACCCATGAAAAAGCATTTATCCAAAGTTTTCTAGGTGCATGTTTTTTCCACGCCCTCATTTATGCTCCGATCATGTATCAATGGTCCAGATGATCCTGCCCAGATCTACGGTGGACAGATCATTCCATACCCCCTCGACCATTCTACCTTTAACGGAAGGGGGGGGGTCCGGAATTGCTGATAAGACCCGCGTACATCTGGATGGCCCAGTATCGAGCACGCAGATCTAAGGTCAACAGTGGATTCCATACCCCCCCCGTCCGTTCTGCCTTTAATGGAGGGGGGGGGTCCGG
>JASDQU010029658.1:0-11670 GCA_032191745.1 Picea mariana | reverse complement strand
ACTGATAAAAGACGGGAAAAATCTGGGGCTAGGAAACAAGCACTCAGATCAATGGCTCAAATTGTTTTTCGGACCCCCCCGACTGATCTACTTTTAACTGAGGGGGGGGGGGGTCCGAAATGGTATATTTCATCCGGCGGGCCCTCTTTATATGTGGAAACGATCTAATGGCCCTGAGTCCCATCATCTCCTGCTCTCCGACCTACCATCATGATCTTTGGATGTCACCATCCACCTTCCCAAAATGGTCACATTCCATAACTATTGTCAGTTCTTCCCCCCCATTCGCTCGTGGAAAGCCTCCTCAGTATGACCTTTACCTCCAATTGATAGTCGCCACGTCACCTGTCCATATTCCCTCAGTCACCTTCACCTTCCATCTCACATCCCAAATGATTCGTTGGTCATTTATTACTGGATAACCTATCCATTATCCAGCTGACCTGTCTCCCACGCCCAATGGACACTCGTTTAATCAAAACTACCCCTCATTCTCCCTTTTCTCACCATTTACCACTTATCGCACCAGAGAGTTTTTACACTGTTTACTCCTCTGTTACAGTCAGTTTCCCTCATCCACAGTCAGTTGCCCCCACTAACATTGTGTTTCATTGCAGGTACTGTTGCAAAAATGGCGCCAAAGTCCAAACAAGCAGAAGGAGAGGAGAATCCATTTCTCCGGCCTCCTATCAACCTAGACAGGATCCCACTGGTCAACAAATATCGATTAAACGCAGATACAAAATGAGATTTTGATTTCTCAGACCTTCAGTCATGGCTCAGGGAAGTTTTCCTAGACTAGAGTGATGAAATTGGACTCTGGGAGTCCAATTTACCCCTCTACCACTTCCCTCAGATCCACCATTTTCTCGAGTTCTCTGTCAAGTATCAAGCCCACTATTTTCCTGAGCAAAGAGTCGTCGTCTCCTTGTTTGGGGATATTATTTTCCTCATCACACCCGAATCCATAGACCAGATGATGCAAATCCCCTGAGCTGACTCTGCATCTTCCTTCAACCTGGAAATTCTCACAGAATTATACCAGAAAATGACCTTCCCAAAAAGAGCTCAAATATTCGAGCTTTTCCTTCCCCCATCCGCTCAATTTCCCTCGACAAATCCTCCTTATCTGTCTTCCATTTTCTCGACTAAAGGAAACCATGTCATCTCATCCCTTTGTTCTTTGTTAGGATACTATTCTGATCAGTGGGTAGATGAACCCATTCTGGGTTTTCTATCCATCTTCTCTACCGATGAAAAGCCCACCACCCAGTTTGACTTCAGCACATTCTTGGCAGACAATATTCACGATCAGTTCATGAATTTTGGCACGGAATGCATTTTTAGATACTCATCGATACTAGCATACTTGTTCGTCTTCTTCCAGGAGGATAAATTTGGCTTTTCCATGAAGAAGATGGATGGATATGGTAGACCTTAGGAAGTCACAACATGGACCTCCTTGCTCAAGCAAAACTCCACTGATTTCAGTTTCAAGGAGTTCATTGACCAATTCTACCACCCTGTGGTAAGTATGCTAGGTGGTAGGCCCGAGCCTCGGATAAATGATGAAGTTCAAAGGATCCTGCATCTCTTAGACAACACAAAGACCGGGGATTGGTACTTGTATCAAGATTACACTGAGATCAGAGTATATGGGTGCGAGTTGGCACCGTATAAGCTACCCAAATATCTTCCTGTCAGAATTGTTTCTCTAGAATATATAAGGCAGATAATAAATTCCGATGATATCCATTTTGTGTCATTGAAGAAAAAGCAGCAGCTTAGAATCAAGGGGCAGATTGGCTCCTTCATATGCAACAATCGGGGCGTTGGGGAAGAAGTAGATAGGATGCTAAGGGAAATGAAGTTCTCCATGAGCTTCCCATGGCATTATGATCCATGTGGGATCATCTCAAAGATGAGGGTGAAGAACAAGAACATCCCATATGTTCATGAAGCTAGGCCTGAGGTGGAAAAATTTGCAAATCAGACAGTGTGGGAGCCTAACACATTGGTCGAAGTAGAACAGCAAGATCCCCTGGCCACTATGTCACAAACAACCACGCCATAGGTCCCAAAAGAGAAAATGTCGGGGCAAGATTTATCTCCACCTGTCACAGAGGTATCATCCGAAGAATTCCAGCTGCATACCAAGAGGCCTAAGTCTGTTGCAGTTCCTGGCCCGACCGGGGAAAAAGAAGCCTCGTCTACTACAGTGACCAAAGTTGGTATTCCACCCTTCGGTTTGAGCCTCCATAAGGTCATCACCCCATAATTGCCGAAGAAATCCACAGACTCCACATTGAACACTCAGCCAGGCAAGGTAGGGCCCAAGTTGAGCATTTTTGAAAAATATGAGTTGATCAAGAAAAGGAACCAGACCCTGACCAACAGTACTTGCGCCCAGTTCTGGAAGTAGAAATTGACTGYGCATCATAGGTTGTTTTTGGAATTGGACACCGAGAAGGGCAGAATGCATATGGCATTCCTCCATGCACAAGTACCAAACCTCAAGGTGATCACTAACTATAAAAGGGCCACCTTCGAATTCCAGACGAAGGACGTGCATCCGGTCGATCAGATGGATCTACACAAGAAGACAGGGGAAATGGTTTTCTATATGTTGGCGCATGCTTCCACTTCTCCGTCCAAATTGCAGGTGTCCCTAAACAATGTTCAAACACAACTCAAGTTGGAGAAGATATCGTCCTTTGCAAAGGACAATAGGATCAAAACTTTGGAGGATCTGGTTCTCAAGATCGATTATGATCCTTCAAACGTGAAAGCAGCTGAGGAAATGATATAAAAGAAGAATGCTAACATAGCCTCCTTGAGGAAACAACTGAAGCTCCCTCCCACAGAGGATTCACAGGCGAAGGAGATAGAAGAGAAATAAGGAGAGAAAGATGAAATGCTCAAGTTGCTCATGGAGCAGAATGCACAACTTAAGGAGATGGAAGATGAGATGGAGAAGCTATTAAAAGAGAAAGAGAAACTGAAGCCAATGGAAGTCATTCCATTGAGTGTTATTCCAATTTCAGGAGTGAGCACAGCATCAGTGATAGAAGTCCCATCCGCGACTCCATTGACATCCCAGGAGAAGATAGGCGACCTGGCTAAGTCCATGGAAAAGATGAACCTGCAGGAAACAGAGATCAGTAGGCTAAAAAAGGAGATTGAGAACCTTCAAGAACTCAAATCTTCCTTCCGGACCAGCCTCTCCAAGGAAAAGTAGGTGACAGAGCAACTCAAGCAGGAGCTACAGCAGCTCCGGAAGAAAATAGTGGTAGGAAAGACTTTGGCTGAGGTTAAAGAGAGTGTATGGACAGACATCACTAAGTCCGTGAACGAGATATAGCCCATGATCCTGATCATGTTTGAGAAGAATGAATTGGTACAGAGAAGAAAACAGGCCATCGAGAAGATCAGAGTAGAATTGGGAGACATGCCAACCCAGGTGAATGAGATCATCAAGTTCCTCAATTCTAAGACAAGGGAAGAACTGGAAGAGCTGAAAATTGAAGACAGAACACAGACCATCCTTGAGGTCAAAAGAGTTTTGACCAAGAGAGGATTAATGCTTCAGCTGGAAGAAAAGGTTCAGGCCATGGAACTAGGGGTACAAAGATTCTTCAGTAAGATTGAGGCTCTACAGAAGAAATGTCTGCCTGGTCTGAAGGTAATCAATGATAAATTGATGACACTCCTAGACTACAAGAAGAGATTGGCCGATGTGGCTAAGGACAATTCAAAGTTCACAGGCATTCAAAGGATCATCACTGGCAAGGCATTTCTAGATTCTCTTCAGTGGGACATCAGTATCCAACATGAGATTCGATACATCTTCCTCACCAAGCCTACCTTCGCCAAGTACACAGAAATGGACGAAGTGTATCGAAGGCTACTCAAAGTCAACATGCCCAGTTATCTCCGATGGGAGTTACTCTGTGATCTGATCGAGTAGCAGATGAGCTATCTCTGTCTAGTCATTTGTCCAGTCAGATGAGGTCGTGCAGAGGCTTCATCAATGGCCCACCCAGAAATCAGCATGCCGTTACACCACATCATCAAGCAGTTCCTAGATTTAGGAAATTTGTTAAATTAGTTAGGATAAAAATAGATTTAGCACGTCCTGATCATTAATTATAGGATCGTTTGTAATTTGAGTTATAAATACTTTATCTTTCGAAGTATTGGGGGTTGTTGATCTTCACACCCTGATGCTATCAGACTGTAATATTTTTGAAGAGATCTTCCATTAATAAAAAGGAGGCACTTTTACAGGATTCTTGTGTGTATTCACTGGTGATGTTTTTCTCTCTAAGTTGAATGTTATTCTCTCTTTGTTATCATACTGTTTTCTGAATCTAATATTTAAGAGTAATGAATGTAGCAGGATTTATCTCGTATACCCTGTTTCTGACTCGAAAGATCTTATTGTTTATCTTCTGGTGTTTTCAATAAAGGAATTCTTAACTGCTTCTTTGTTGAAATTATCTTTCTCATTTTTCTACTGTTCATCATTTATGTTATTAAAGAATATAGTGATTATATTATCTCGCCCTGTGAAAGTTTTCCTTTGTGTTTTTGGTTCGGATTTCATATTTTATTAAAGCACAGACCCCATAGCCCAATGGATGTGTAGATTGTCTCAACTAATTCGAAAAAATACTTTGACAACAAAACTGACCTATTTCTTTACCTAGACTAATATTTAAAATTGGAAACATAGCTAAATCATATAGAGAGATCCCTCTCTGAAGTTGGAAGGGCTAGATCCCAGCTTCAAAAGTGGTTGGATAAAGTTACCTTTTGTAGATTTCTTCGGTTGTCAACCTCTAGGAAATTTACAGAGTGCTAACATAGTGGGGACTCCACTGGGGAGAGAACATATAAGATTTATAACTGCACGTTTTCTTTTCCCTAAAAAAAAAGTTTGTTTATGGAATATTGCAAATTTGAGAAGAAAGTGATGTTTAGAGGTTGATTAAAATTTGTACATATTATTTTTGGACTCATAAAACTAAAAAGTACATATATAAAAAATCAAAAAGAAATCTGGCTCCCAAGAAAGTTTATACTCGATCCCATCCAGACCCAGAACCTGCGATAGTGACAGATAACCCAAAACAGTTACTCAGGAAAAAGACCATAGTTGAAGGCTCAGTGAGTCCTACTCCCTTGCATAATTCCCTTTCCTTTTCAGGGGAACCTGTTACCTTTCAAAACCCTGACCTTGACACCTTTTCACAACAAAGCCTGGTTAGAACACAGTCCGATAGTTTTGTGACTGGAATCATTTTCGACCCAACCGTTTTACAACCCCAAACCCCTGAAGTTTTGTCTCCCACTGCGAAACTGCAAATAACTCCCTCAGTGCTATCCAGTTCCTCCTTGTCCTCGTCCTCAGTCACTACCTCACCGATCAYCCACTCTGTTATCCCACCTCCTCCACACTTCATGGCAGCTCGATATGCTCCCTTGGTGTTGGCTGCACCTCTTCATGACATGCCCCAAGACTATCAAATGAGACTTCCACAGTTCGATGCAACTGGACCTTTGAGCGCACAACAACACATAGATAAAATGAATGATTATTATGATCTGCATGAAGTAGATGAAGCTGACGTTCAAATGAGATTGTTTTCCCAAAGTTTGACAGGTGACGTTAAAAAATGGTACAAAGGGTTGCGTGCCGCCTCAGTCCTTGACCTTACCGCATTCCAAAGGATTTTTCTAGAAAGATGGGAGGTAAAGAAAAACCCTCTGCAAATTTTGTCAGAATACGAAAATATCAGAAGAAATCAACGTAAGACAGTGCAAGATTACTGCACTCGTTTCAATAACCTGTACAACGCAATCCCAGCTGAAATCAAACCTCCACAGGGTTTGGCATTGATAAAATTCCCTGATGGATTTGACGCTGACATGTCATACCAACTAAGGGAAAGAAATTCTACCACCCTGGAAGACATGCAGAAAAGTGAAATAAGTGTGGAGGCCAATTTGTTGGCAAAAAGGGCATGTTAGAGGTCAGAGAGGAGAGTCACAATTAAAGAAGAACCTTCCACATCAACCTCAGATTCCAAATTGGATTCTTTGGCCAGAGCAATGGAAAGAATGATGGAAAGACTTACTGTGTCGGACATAAATCCTCCAAGAGAAAACCCACCAGCTTCTCAGGTTCATAACCCTAACTTTAGGAGAAATCCTCCTCAAATCAGACAGAGAGATCGTAGGGATCAAAGAGAGCAGAGAGGTCCATATGCAGATCAGACCTCCCCTACAACAAAATTATGCTGATGAAGGGGAGGAAGTGATCGAGGAATTGGAAGATACTCACATAAATCTCATAGGCATTCATGATAACGAAGCTATTTTCCTTACCAAAGAAGAGAAAGAACTTTTTCTTCTCAATCAAACAAAAGTAAGTGAAGAAGTAGAAGATGCGGAACAACAGGCATTCGAAAATGCCATTTTGGAAGTACACGGGCTGTATAATCTATGGAGTAAAAAGTAAGAAGGGAGTTCCCCAAAAAAGATGATTGAAACGAAGAAGGTAGTCGAAACCAAGAAGGCCCCTGAGCCATCTGCCGAGAAGATTCCTGAGAAGAGTACTGCCGAAGTTCCTGTGAAGGAAAACCTTACTATTCTGAAAAGATCGTCACAGCCCGAGGTTTCACCTATTAATCCACCAAGTACTTCTGGCTAAAATATTTTGGTGGACAAACTAGAATTGATGAGCCAAGGCAAAGCTCCTACACCTTTCAGCCTAGAGGGGGAATTGGCCAAAGTAAAAATTCCCATCCCACTTTCTGAGTTGATGAACAAAGACGTTTATCTCTCATAGGTGATTATAGCACTGACCATTGAACCTGACATAGGCATGAAGGCCTTAACCATTGGATCAGCAAATCATTCAGATACCGTAAACCTTATAGATGATCAACCTGAACTTCTGTTTGGACCTGAAGTAGATGGCCGAGACGATAATGGTGATGTCACTCCTTTTTACATCAGTCTAAACATACATGACCTGATCTTGAATAATGCTATGCTGGATTCAGGTGCTTCCCACAATCTGATACCTAAAGCAGTGATGGAGAAGCTGGGACTAGAGGTCACCAGACCTTACAAGGATTTGCACTCATTTGACTCCAGTAAAGTTAGATGTATTGGTTTGATCAAGGACCTATCTATCACCCTGGTTCAGATTACTGCAAAGAGCATGGTAATGGATGTGGTAGTTGTAGACATCCCTCCGAAGTATGGAATGTTTCTATCTCGGTCTTGGGGGGATAAGTTGAGAGGTACCCTGCTGCTAGATATGTCTTATGCCACTATCCCAGTTTTTGGGCAACAAAGAAGGCTATACAGAGAAACATTGATGAAGTACATGGTCAGTAGCCAAGAAAAACCGCACAACTATCCTCTTTACTCCGCGCATTCTGACTTGGATTCTTTTATCTTGTACAACGATGGTGACATGGGAGAGAAAAACACTCAGCTGGGGGAAGATACATCTAGTCCGAACGAAGGCCAAGAAATCATTGAGGTAGAAAGAATGAAAAACGTGATAACTGAAGAATTACCGGCAGATTTATGGAGCATGGATTTTGATGGAGCAGTGAGCAAAGAAGGAGCTGGAGCAGGAGTTTGGCTGCATAATCACAGAAATAGGTATTCAGAAAACCATTCTTACAAATTAAATTTCCATTGCACTAACAATATTGCCGAGTATGAAGCCTTGATGCTCGGTCTGAAGCTTTTGAAAAGAGTTGGTGCTAAATAGATTATGGTAAGAGGTGATTCTAAGTTGATAATCAAGAAAATAAAAGGTGAGTACGTTGCGAAACATCCACGTCTTAGAGCTTATAGGAATGTCGTTCTTGATGCCCTTAGATGTTTCACTGAAGTTGACTTGCAGGTAATGCCGAGGGGACAAAACATTCTTGCAGACGGATTGGCTACGTCAGCAGCCACATGTAAGATTCCTTTTCACTCGACTCGCCCATACATTGTGGAGGTGAAATGCAGACCAACCATTCCCGATAATATCAGGTACTAGCAAGTGTTTGGTAATGATGATCAAATCGAAGACTTTCTGCAGTGTAAAAATGATTTTGAATGTACAAATATGATTTAGAGAACGAAGATGAAAATGTAAATAGATCAGATTTTGAAATTGATAGTTTAAATAGCATAGGTTCAGGAGAATTAGGTGATGATGAGATGGAGGCTGATGTTTTACATTTGAAAATCAATGTTTTGCCTAGGGGTCTAGTTCCTTTAGATGACTTGTTTGATTTTAACGATGTAGCCAAAAAATTGAAAATCGAAGCCAATGGACAAGAGGTAGAAGACTGTAATATAGGGACTGAAGAGAAACCGAGGATAGTCAAACTGTCTAATTCATTATCCCTAGAGAAAAAACTCAAATACATTGAGTTGTTCAAAGAGTATTCAGATGTATTTGCCTGGGGTTATGAGGATTTGAAAGCTTATGATACCAGCATCATACAACACAAGATTCCAATAAAGGAAGACCAAAAACCATTCAGACAAAAACTTAGGAGGATGAATCCCAAGTTGCTCCCTCTGATAGAAAAGGAAATCAAAAAAATGTACGATGCCAAAATCATACTCCCGTTGCGTTTTTCCAAATGGGTCTCTAATTTGGTCCCTAAACGTAAGAAATCTGGGGAAATCAGACTTTGCATAGATTTTTGAAATCTGAATAAGGTCTCCCTGAAGGATAATTACCCCTTTCCAAAAATGGACCACATCCTTCAAAGGGTAATCAGATCCAGTCGAATATCTTTGTTGGACGGTTTCTCGGGTTACAATCAGGTCCTAGTTCACCTGGATGACCAAGACAAAACTGCTTTCACCACACCATGGGGCACTTTCATGTATGTGAAAATGCCTTTTGGTTTGATGAACACTGGAGCCACTTTCCAGAGAGCGATGGATATCACCTTTGTGGAAGAATCGGGTAAGTTTATTGTCGTCTATTTGGATGATGTAACTGTGTTTTCCCGATCTGATGACGAACACCTGCGACACCTCAGACGAGTCTTCGAGAAATGTAGAAGGTTTGGGATTTATTTAAATCCTAAGAAAAGCCTTTTCGGTCTAGAGGAAGGCAAACTGCTAGGAGACATTATCTCCAAGGACGGGATCAAAATAGACCCCAACAGAATCGAGGCCATACAAAAATTAGAACACCCAAGAAACCTTAAAGAACTACAGTCTTTTATCGGGAGAATAAACTTTCTACAAAGATTCATTCCCAATCTGGCTAAGCTCCTTAGAAACATTACAAATATGATAAAAAATGATGTGAAAATAAAATGGGATTCTGAGTCCAGACAGTCTTTCGAACAAGTCAAACGAGCACTCACAGAGGGCCCTGTCTTAATCAGTCCTGATTTTACCAAAGATTTCTATCTTTTTTCTTTCTCTTCCGAACATACTATAGCAACGGTATTACTACAAAATAATAGTGAAGGGTATGAACAACCCATAGCTTTCTTTAGTAAAGCGTTAAGAGGTGCTGCTCTGAATTACAAGATAATGGAGAAACAAGCTTTTGCCTTGGTGAAAGCTATAAAAGATTTTAGGGTCTACATTCTCCATTCTCAGACCATCGCATATGTTCTGAATGCGGTAGTAAAAGACATTTTGACCCAGGACAACCCGGATGGGAGAAGGGGAAAATGAATTGCTGTCATTTTAGAATACGATATAGAGATTAAGCCTACAAAACTAATCAAGGGTCAAGGCCTAGCAAAATTAATGGCTGAATCAAATTTTCATGCTCTTGACATTAATTGTTTAGTTGCAGCAGATGAATAGGGTGAGATGGCGACTCCAAGTGTGAGAGAGGTATTTCTCAACTCTCCATGGTACACAGACCTTATATTCATTTTGAAAAATTTACAAGCTCCCCCTGGTTTGACTAAGAATAAAGCTAGATTTTTAAAGTTGAAAGCCTTAAAATTCTATATTCTAGAAGGCAATTTGTATTGGAAAGATCCTGGAGGCATTCTCTTAAATTGTTTATTGAAAGATGAAGCTGACAATGTGTTACAAGAATTTCATGTAGGAGAATGTGGTGGCCATCTGAACTGGAAGGTCACAGCCAACAAAATACTCAGAGCTAGATTCTATTTGCCCAATCTATTCGCCGATGTACATCATAAAGTGACTGCATGTCATCAATGTCAGTTGTTTGAAGGCAAAAGGAAACTCATTCCTCTCCCTCTGAAACCAATCTCAGTTGAAGCCCCTTTCCAGTAATGGGGACTGGACTTCATTGGAGAAATACACCTCCCTTCTTCAGGCCAGCACAGGTGGATTCTCACTGCCACTGATTATTTTACCAAATGGATCAAAGCAGTACCAAGCAGGCAAGCCACTAACTCTGTTATTATTAAATTCCTTGAAAATAATATATTGTCTCGCTTTGGATGTCCTAGAAAGATTATAACTGATAATGTAGCTGCTTTTCGGTCGAAGAAGCTCATAGATTTCTGCAACTAGTATCACATTGGTTTGGGGAATTCCACAACTTACTACCCTCAGGGGAATGGGATGGCAGAATCTTCAAACAAAACCTTGGTAAATATCATCAAGAAAACGTTGTAGGAAAACAAGAAATCGTGGCATAACAAGTTGGTGTTCGCATTATGGGTTGACAGACTGACCACCAAAAGGTCAATCGGTATGTCACCATACCAACTGGTCTATGGCACAGAGGCAGTTTTCCCCACTTCCTTAGGAGTCCCTGTCATGAAGTTTCTTCAATATGTACAAGCCAAGCCAAATGACTCTCAGAGAAGGATCGACCAGATGATCCATTTACAGCAGTCTAGGGAAGAATTTTTCAATAAGACTTAGGTAATCCAAGAAAGCATCAAGAAGATTTTTGACAAAAGAACCAAGGAAGATGATTTTGAGCTAGGAGATTTGGTGCTGAGATGGGACGCCAGAAATGAAGACAAGGGAAAGCATGGAAAATTTGACATTCTGTGGAGAGGACCATACATGATCCAAGCATTCAAGGGGAACAACACTTTCTTGTTGAACAACACTAATGGGACAGATCTACCAGGAGGACCTATAAATGGAAGAATGATGAAACATTATGTGCCACCTCAGTAGAGACTCAAGTTTTCACTCTCCATTGTACATACCATTATTATTTTTATTTTTCCACCTGCATTTTCTGAGTGAATAACATTAGTCAGTTGGTTGAAGCCCAAAGAGAAGGCCCTAAGCCACTGACCACTGTTCTTCCAATTTTTGAGAATAAAACCAATGAAGGCCACTAGGCAGAAATTTTCAGAATGACAGGAACTAGGATTCTTGGCACTTCACAGGGAAAGTACCATGTCCAGGTGGAGTCGTTGTTATCATCCTATAAGTTATAGGATCAACTGGTGACTGGGATATTATCTGTCTCTAATGTTTTTGTTGACAAATGATTTTTCATTCTGCAAATAATTTGAAAAGGAAAAAGAAAAGAAAAATGAAAAAAAGAAAGAAAAGAAAAGAAAAAAGAAAGAAAAGAAAAGAAAAATAAAGAAAGAAAAAAAAGAGGGCATAAAAGAATTTCAATAAAATCCCCATGCAATAATAGTAACTTGGTCCATACCTTTCAAG
>JASDQU010029656.1:16328-28843 GCA_032191745.1 Picea mariana | reverse complement strand
CAGTGAAAGAAAAAGGGGGATGAGGGTCATATTTGATTTAGTCAAAAAGGGGATAAGGTTTACATTTGATTTGGTCAAAAAAGGGAAAGTTCTAGAAGGAATGGAGAAAGGATAAAAGGAGGGGTAGAGCCTCACTTTGGATTATGATTTGATCTCTCATTTTGGAAGTGCTATTAGATCCATTGTTTCATTAGGGTTTAGAAAAACCCTTCCACTATTGGTTTAGTTTTGGTAATGCAATATCCACCCTAAATAGACAAGAGGGGAATGGAGTTGTTGAAAGTGTTGATGATTATAGCTACATGAGACATCCTCCAGGACATAGACTTAGTGATTCGACCTAAGAGAGAGACCATGAGTTAGGTGTGCCCATGAGATGGGTGTGTGGTTCCTCTCTCAAATGGAGATGCAACATTGTGTGCCCCTATGTGGAGTGAGGAAGCCCATGAGTTGGGTGTGTCATCCTGGTCTCCTCTGTGCAGAGATTTGAGATGATGTGATACTCTAGATGATTCTCCTATGAGACGCAGTGAGAAATAGATTTGCTGAGTAAGACATGCCTGTGACTGATCACATGTGAACATGATCCTAGTGGTTGAGCACTATTGAGTGTGATTCTCCTGTGAGACACAGTGAGTTAGAGACGTGGACGTCCTTGTGGATGAGAACAAATGGACATGCTCCTAGTGGTTGAGCACTAGTGGGTGTATGACATCCCTTGCTATATTTTCCAAGAGACGGACTTACCTGTAACCTTATTTGTGATGTAAAGGGTACAGGTCGGCCCCACCATAAAGTGAAAGATAATTAATATGGTAATTATTAATTATATTGTCAGTTATTGAGGTCAGCCATGTTGTGCCAATAGACACTACTTTTGATATGATCAGTATAATATAAATAAAGGTAATTTCCCCATTGAGGAAACATAACACAAGTGTGAGTTTGCAAGTACTTGTTCTTGGGTTGAAGTGCGCACCTCTCTTGGGCACTAGATTTCTAGGTTTTGTCAGCACCCTTTTGTGTGCTACGTTTATGGTGTGGGAGGTCTTTCTCTTGAATAATATAGAAAAGGATTGGTTGGGTTTTCTTCCCTTGTTGAGAAGGGTTTCCCAGGATAATTCTTGTGTACTTGTGCATGGTATTTCTTCTTGTGATCTTGGTTGCTGCAACAAATTGTTAATGATGAAACTACAATTGTCTATGGTTCACATAAAATGCTACAATTGGAATATATTCATGCTTGAGCCTATATTAATGAAAAATAAACATGGTATCAGAGAATAGGTCTTGAAGAACCCTTGCACAAGCATTTAAATCTACTCGTCCTTCTCTTCTACAGTTTCGTATGACCTTTAGGGTTTGTTGCAATGATGTACAGACCTCCCTTTCTGAGGTTTTTCAGCCCCTAATACTTGGAAGTTGAGGAAAATTTTTGAGTAGGAGAGTATGTCATTCTCTAGCGCACCTTCAGATACTCTTAGAGTAAAATTTCGAGAATTATGAATTTTTGGCCCTAGGGTTTCGCATTTTTCTACAGATTTTTGGCTTTAGGGTTTCTACAGCTTAATGAAGGAGCTCCTCATCTCACCAATACTCTTGTGACTCTATTAAATCTTATTGTTGGCAGTCATAATCCCATAAAAACCTAAATTTTTTTCCATATCCTAGTCAGTAGGCATTTTAGCCCCGTTGACAAGGGTTTGTGAAGAAATATGAAAATATGAAGAACAGAACCTTGGTGGAAGATAGGATTTATGGATAAAGAAACTTCAGCTCCTAGAAGTCAAGAGTTCATATCACCCTTGAAGAGGGTGACCTATTGAGTGTGATACAAAAGACCTTACCAGCGACAACTACCAATGAAGAGAAGGAAATAAGAAAGGAAGATGGCATCAAGGCAAGGAAAATAATCATCCAGTTGGTAAGATATCATCTCCTACCTTGTATTTACAACTTAAAGACAACCTATGAAATGTATGAAGCATTAAATAATATGTTTGAGAGTGAAAACACACTCAGATCCCTTACCTTAAAAGTCCATCTCCAAAGTATCAAGATGACAAAAGGTGATACAGTCTCTACCTTCTTTATGAAGATGTCAGAGATCAGAGATCAGCTAGGTGCCATTGGAGAATTCATATCTGACAGAGAACTTTTTTTTTCCACTCTAAATAATCTTCCAAAACATTGGGAACCATTTCTTCAAAGTATCAGTGGAAGAGAAAAACTACCCACCTTTGATCATTTGTGGAAAAACTGTACCCAAGAAGAACTTAGACTTAGAGCTAGAGGAGTGAAAGACTCTCCTGATGACAATCATGCTATTGCACTTGATACAAAGAAAGGAGGAATATTTAAAAGAAACTTTAGGAAAACATTCAAAAATGAGAAGACATCATCAGCTTCAGGTTATGATCAAAGAAGAGACATGACAGAGATTTGGTGCTTCAGATGTGACAAATATGGACATTATGCGAGAAATTGTCCTACTAGGAAGAAAGAAAGACAATATGCTTCCATTGTTGACATTGATCTAGACCCACCTCAAAAGGATGAAGACAAGTGAGATGAGGATTACTTCCTCTAAATGCAAGTTTGAGCATGACTGTAGACCCAGGCGAATTGTTTGATTTAATCATTAAAACCATAGTTGATTTCATCCTTGATAGTGAAGGGTATTATCTCTAGTGTGGGAGCACTCATAACTTGGACCATTATCCTTGGTATGGGATTCCAACCTTTATTGATTGATTATTATGCTAGTACATAGGTCATCAAAATACTATAGAGTCAGTAGAGCACCTAAGAAAACATAAAAATGTCTAGAAAACAATAAAAAGAAGATATCTATCCTTTAGAGTTCAAAGGGAGTTACTTTACTTAAAGGAAGTCAAACAAATTAAGAATAAGGAAGAGACATTACCTTCTTCCCTTCAGCAGTTCAAAGGGATAGAACCATTATTCCAATTGATCCAGCCGATATCCCCAAAGATATTGCAATAGGCCATAAGAGGCATGTTTGGGCCCGAGAAACTCTACAGGAAGCAAAGAGAGATACAACCTCTCAAGGGACATCCAGAGAGAGAAAGAGACCAAATAGATTTGTAAGATACCTTTCAGCCATGAGCCACATCATTAACTCTAAGCCTCCTTGTCATGGAGAAGCTTCAAGTGAACAGGTATGGAAATATGCTATGACAAAAGAATATCAATCTATATTGAAAAATGATGTATGGGATATCGTTCTGAGACCAGAAGGAAAGTCTGTAGTGAATTCCAAATGGATTTATAAAATCAAGCATGCAGTTGATGGAAGCATCGAGAAATACAAAGAAAGATTTGTATCCAGAGGGTTCTCGCAAGTAGAGGGAGTTGAATATGATGAGACTTTTGCTCCAGTATCCCGATACACTTCCATCTGTTCTATCATTGCACTAGATGCATCCATGGGTTGGAAACTACATCAAATGGATGTAAGGACAACCTTTCTTAATGGTAAAATTGAGGAAGAATTTTATATCGAGCAGCCAGAAGGATTCGTTATACACAACAAAAAATATCATCTATGTAGGTTGAAGAAAGCCATGTATGGACTAAAGCAAGCACCCTATGCTTGGTATGAGAAAATGGATGGATTCTTGTTGAGTTTGGGCTTCAGCAAGAATTTTGTTGATCCAAACCTATATTATCACATTGATGGAAACGAGTGCTTAATATTGGTCCTATATGTGGATGACCTTTTCCTCACTGGTTGTTGAATGAAAACAAGCATTGACTGCTAAATTTGAGATGAAGGATTTAGGCTTGATGCATTACTTCTTGGGATTAGAAGTATAGTAGAGGACAGATGATATTTTCTTGCGTCAAGGAAAATATATTGTGGAGATATTGAAAAATTTTGGTATGACAAAATGAAAATCCATGACTACACCAATGGTGATGGATTTGAAAAAGATGAATGGTGTTGATTCAAGAGATATTGATCCACACTTGTACAGACAACTGATTGGATCACTGATGTATCTGGTTAACACCATACCTGATATATGTTATGCAAGGAATGTTCTTAGCTAGTTCATCAGTCAAACGACACAGACTCATTGGATAACAACAAAACATGTATTGAAATACCTACGAGGCATAGTTGGATATGGCTTTAGATATGCCTCCAATGTAGACTTGAGCTTCCAAAGATATGTCGATGTAGATTGGGCAGGGAGCGCAGTGAACCGGAAGAGAACCTCCAGTTGTTTCTTTACTTTAGGGTCTTCCATGGTTTCCTAGTGCAGCAGGAAACAAAGCTCGGTGGCATTGAGTACCGCAGAGGTAGAGTACATAGCATTGAGTGTGGCAATCCACGAAGCAGTGTGGCTTTGCAAAATTCTGAAAGATTTATTCGATCATGAGATGGATCCTAGTACTATTCATTCTGATAACAAGAGTTTTGTGAAGCTCTCTGAGAACCGTTTGTTTCATGATATATTGAAACACATTGAGATAAAATATCACTATATCATAGATATGGTGCAGAGGAAAACATTACATGTGTAGTATCTTCCTACCCATGAGCATATTGCAGACATCTTCACCAAACCACTTGCCAAGACAAAGTTTGAGTACTTTCATGAGAGACTTGGCCTGGTGGAGAATGCCTCCCTAGCTGAGAGGGAGTGTTGATGATTATTGTTGCATGATACATCCTCCAGGACATAGACTGAGTGAGTCGTCCTGAGAGAGAGCCCATGATTTGGGTCTTCCCATGAGATGGGTGTGTTGTTCCTCTCTGAGACATAGAAGGAATGTTGTGTGCCCCTGTGTGGGGTGAGGAATCCCATGAGTTGGGTGTGCCCATGAGATGGGTTTGTGGTTCCTCTCTGATTCGGAGATGGAATTTTGTGTACCCCTATGTGGGGTGAGGAATCCCATGAGTTGGGTGTGTCGTTCTCTCTGAGACAGAGATGAAACGAGAAGAAGAATTTACTCACCAGAACAATAGCACCTAGCATTATTATCAACAATTGAGCCAAGTAGATTTGAAGAAGCCAATTGGGATGAATTATGGATCAAAGTAATGGATGAAGAATTAGATCAAATAGAAAAGAATGACACTTGGGAATTGGTTCCAAGGCCAAGGAACAAGAATGTGATCAGTACAAAGTGGGTCTTCAGAAACAAATTGAACGAATATGGACAAGTTGCCAGGAACAAAGAAATATTAGTATGTAAAGGATAGGCTCAAGTTGAAGGTATTAACCTTGAAGAGAAAATTTCCTCAGTTTCCATAATGGAAGCAATCAAATTGATCCTAGCTTATGCATGCTCCAAGAATATTAAATTATATCAGATCGACGCAAAATCATTCTTCCTGAATGGAGATCTAGAAGAAGATGTCTCCATTGAGCAACTAGAAGGATTTTTGTTGTCATAGAATGAAAATTATGTTTGTAGGTTCAAAAAGGCCTTGAATGGTCTCAAACGGGCCCCCAAAGCATGGTATTCTAGAATTGACAGATACTTACAATATCAAGGGTTTAGAAAATGAAATGCAGACAACAACCTCTACATCAAGGTAAATCAAGATAGTATTTTGTTAATTGAAGTTTAAGTTGACGATATTATCTTTGGTAGTGATGATGATAGAATGAGACAGAAATTTGCAAATGATATGCAGAATGAGTTCGAGATTCCATTTCTTTGATAATTATCCTTCTTCTTGGGTCTTCAGATATGTTAGAGAAACCAAGAAATTTTTATCTCTCAAACTGAATATATAAGAGAAATGTTCAAGAGGTTTGGAATGGAAGATTGCAAACCAGTGAATACTCCTATGAAAACTAGTTTCAAGTTAAGTAAACATGATGATTCAAAGACTACAGATCACAAGCAGTACAGTTCAATGATTGGAATTTTACTTTATGTGATCACTTCTAGACCATATGTGATGCAGGCAGTTAGATGGGTGGCACAATTTTAGCTAGCAGGAAAGGAATCACATGTTCTAGCAGTAAAGAGGATATTTAGATATCTCAAGGGTACAAAAGAGTTTGTATTATGGTTTCCAAAAGGAAGGGATCTATCACTTATTGCCTATGTAGATGCAGATTGGGAAAGTTTCATTGATGACCAGAGAAGTACAAGTGTAGCAAAATTCTACTTGGGTTAATGTTTGGTATATTGGGTAAGCAAAAAAATAGTCATTAGTATCATTGTCTATAGTTGAAGTAGAGTATATTGCAAGAGAAGCATGTTGTACAGAGGTTCTATGGATGAAACAAACATTGAAAGATATACAGATTGAGTATGATGAGTCAATTTTGATATTTTGCGACAACACAAGTGCCATCAGTATCTCAAAGAATCTAGTGATGCACTTCAAGATGAAGAACATTCCGACCAAGTTTCACTTTCTACAGGAACAAGTTGTAGAGAAGAACATCATAGTTGAATATGTGGTAACAAAAGAACAAATTGTAGATATCTTTACAAAACCACTTCGAAGGGAAGCTTTTGAGTATCTTTGACAGAGACTCGGAGTAGTTTCCACTCAAAAATGAATGTTTTTGAATTTTTATCTTATATTTCTTATATATAGAAGAGGAAGAGCCATCAAGAGGACAGTTAAGTTTGGGAGAATAGTCTCAAGGAGAGTTCAGTTAAGGGGAGCAGCCCCTACAAGAAGTTCCCTTTTACATTGATGTCAAAGGGGGAAATATTATTCAGATGCATGGAGAGAGAGTTATATGTTTGGAGAGAGCACAGAGGTATGCTTCCAGGGGGAGCAATGGTCACAGGGGGAGAAGTTACTTCAGTGTTGCATCAGAGTGTTGTCATCGATGCCAAAGAGGGATATTGTTGATTAATTGGCTTGGTTTTCATTGATGTCAACCCTTGAAGCAAGTCCTGTAGAAAATTCTAGTAGCCCCAAAAAGTATGGTTAAGGGAATTAGGTTTGTTTGAGGTATACATGTATGAAGATCAATGTATTTGTAGGTAGCACTATTCTAGATGGATAGTACATGTTCCATTTCCGGTGATTTGTGAAACATCATATAACTCCTCGCAATTAGAAAGTTATGGCCATGTGAAGTTGGAGAACCCTTGTGAGTTATCTAGAATCCCCTAGAAGGTCAAAGAAGTTGATTTATTCTAGAATCTCCTAGAAGAATTTTACTAGTCAAAGTGGTTGTAACTAGGAGTTAATCACGTGTAGAGTGGTTGCAAAAAGAAAATAATTAAAAATAAATTAATTGCAACTAGAAGTGAAGAGATCACTAATTGTGGATAAAGTGGTTGTAAGTGGACAAGTTTTTAAAAGTGGGTTATCCCTAAAACAAGTAAGTTGGGTAAAGTTAGTTAGAAGATAACCCCTTGAGGAAGCTACTTGGAGAGTATAAATAAGAGAACAAGGGTATCCTATAAGAATCTAATGATCACATTGAATATCTATTATTTGTGAAAATTTTACCGCAGGTACTAATAGATACATATGAATTTATGCAAGTTTTAGGAAGTAAAAGAGGGTTGACAGGGAGAGTTTCAGAGTTGCAGATTTATGAAAAAAAAAACCCTAGTTTTTTAGGTGTATGCGGGTTGAAGTGGAGGAAGGTACATAAATACACAAGATGAAGGAGAACATGGTTCATACATACACAGGCTGAAAAAGAATATGTCATGTACAATTGGGAAAATCCATGAAATCTTGAGGAGATGAAGATGCAAAGTATCTAGAGTTTGAAAACAAGCTCCCATGAAGGTCTACATTGATCAGGTACAACATATCTATCTACGGGATCAAAATTTATGTCTTTTTTTATGTGTAGTTGGATATTTTTGTCTACATGAGATATGGTTATATGGGTTTGAGGATTTTCCCTAGAGATGATATTGGTTGTATGGCACTTACTGTATTATCTAGATCTACAGAAATACATTGTTGATATAATATGATATTTATCATTGGTACATCTTGTTAGTTTGAGTGATGCGGAATATCTTGTATTTCTTGGTACATGGTTGAAGGCTTGTGTGGTACATGGTTGAGGGATTTTGGTTGTGATATGTTTGTGAATTTGTTGGTGTATTTTGAGGCTTCATATCAGTAAGGGTTTAATGTCTAGTTCATGTGAGGGTTATTACACTTGATCGTGATTATACACACATGTATGGCACATGACTAGAGAGACATGCAGGATGCACTTTGTTAATGGATATGTATGATGATGTATGGATAGGGAAAAACTATATATTGGACAAAGTAACAAGTTATAGGTTGATGTGACAAAGGAAAAAAAGAGTTTGAGTTTCAGAAAGGTGAAAACCCTAGCTTTCTAAAAGTATACGCAGACTTCAGCATACACAGGACACATACATATGCAGGATGCAGTATATAAATTATGTGTACATATGCGAGTTGTAGCATATACAGGTTGTGTACCTATTGGTTTTTGTTGGTACGGAATGATTACAGGTACAGGTTAATCACAGGTTATTGGTACATGTTGGTTACAGGATGTTGGTGCAGATTGGTACAAGTTTATAGTGGTATATCTCATAGTGACAATGTGGTAGTGGTTTCATCATCCATTTGACACTTATATTTCAGGGCAGCAGGATGGGGAAAGGATAGGTGGTTGTAGCCACCTTATGGTTGTATCCACCTTATGGTTGTAGCTGGAGAACATAGGCGGTTGTAGCCTCCTTCTAGTTGTAGCCAGAGAATTGGGGAGTTGGATCTTTCCTCAGGTTGTAGACTGGAAATATAGGGGGTTGGAGCCTCCTTTGAGTTGCAGCTGGAAAACAAAGGAATTTGGTGCTTCCAATGAATGTAATTCTTAAATAAATATAAGAAAAAGCATTATGTGTTTTTCTCCAACATTCAGTTTCCACGTAAAAATATTGGTGTACTATGTATGTGTGTGATTATTCATTGTTCATGGTTTATTTATTCTGCACTTGTTGAATGATATTGGTAAATTGATATTAAATATAAACAACACTTATATATTGTGGTTAAAGAGGATTAAAAATATCTATTACTGATTCACCCCCCTTCTCAATAATCCAACAATTGGTATCATATCAGGTCCTTAAAGAAAAATTTTAACCACTAGAAGGAGATCATGGATCACACCAGAGTTGGGATACCATAGTTTAATGGTGAGAAATATTCACTCTGAAGAAAGAAAATATAGACATACATACAGGCATAGGGATTCGATGTTTGGAAATCAATGGTGGATGCATACAAAGCACCAACTACTCTCTCAATAGACAAGGATGGAAATAAACTTGAAGAAAATAATTCAAGAGCCAATAACATTATTCAGAATGGTGTAGATGAATCAATATTTACCAAAATCATGCATTGTGAATCCACCAAAGAGATGTGGGTCAAATTAAAGACTATCTATGAAGGAGATGAAAAAGTTAAGGAAGACAAACTTCAAATTTTCAAAGAAAATTTTGAACAATTAAAGATGAATGAAGATGAAAACATAGCATCCTACTTTCTACGTTTCGATGAGGTAGTAAACGACATCAAAGGCTTGGGAGATGAGATAAAGGAACTGGTCATTGTTAAAAAGGCATTAAGATCTCTACCAATGAGATTTTACTCAAAGATCTCATCCCTAAAAAAAAGAGTGGATCTAGATACAATGACCATGGACGAGCTACATGGGATACTCATAGCTTATGAGATGAGGATAGAATAAGACAATAGTTAAAAAGGAAGGAGCATTCAAATCATCTAAGAAGACAAAGAAAAGTAACAATCAACAACCAAATTTAGTTTGCAAGCAAGAGACAAAGTCAGATTCCAGCAGCAGCAATGATTTAAAAGACGATGAAGAAATAGCCAACTTTGTTAGAAGGTTAAATCCAGGAATCGAAAAGTACAAAGGTAAGATTCCATTAATTTGCTTGAATTGTGTTGGTATTGGTCATTTTTCTAACAAATGTCCCCACAAGAAAAAGAAAATAAATGAAGAAGATGAAGCTAAAAGGAAACAAATACATAAAGGAAAAAGATACAAAAAGAATTTTTCCAATAAAATTCTTTGCACCAAGGAGGATAGTTCCTCGTCGGATGAAGATGAAGTCAGCAACAGTGATATAGAAAGACTATTATTTATAGCAGTAGAAAACTAGGATGAAGAAGGATCTAATGACGAAGACTCTGAAAAGGAATATGAAAAGGAAGAAGTTGATCTCATGGAAGAATTGATGAGTGCCACTGAAGTTATAAAAAGGGAAAAGAACAAAAATAAGAAGCTCCAGGAAAAACTAAAGAAGAAAGAAAACACTCAAAATTCAAACTCGGAAGAACTAGAGCAAATGATCACAACGTTGAAAGTTCGAATAGAAGAAGATAAGAGGATTGAGGAATCACTCAGATGGAAATTAGAAGAAAGATATAGGATAACTGGAAATTTGGAGGAAGAGATTGTCACACTAAGAAAATACCTTCAGAAGAAAAACATGTAGAACAACTCTAAATTTTTGGACGAGATTATTATTAATCAAAGGTCACTTCATGATAAGTTCAGACTAGGATGCACCCAGATAGAAACATGCTCAACCTACAAAATGACAAACCAAGAAAAAAATAAAAGAAGTTATACAGAGACATTCAAAGGATCTAATGAAAGAGAAGAATACAAGAAGCTTCACAAGGAAGATCACAGAGACACCCCTCCACCTAGAAGATTCAGATTTTAGAATCAGCAACATTTAGAAACCAAAAGACCTCAAGAAGAAGAAGGGTTCATAAGAGTAACTTATCCTCGAAGATATACAACTCCCAGGTATCAAACTATCTTTCTCAATTTCTGTTATTCATGTAATAATTTTGTACGTAAGGTTGTAAATTGCAGAGAAAATAACAAGAACAAAAACAACCATGAAAGTTATGCATGAAATGATTATTCAAGAAATCTTAGTGACACACAAAACATAATCTACAATAGTTTTGAATCCTTGAGTACTGATATGGAATGCTACAAGTGAAACAACTTTGGACACATGGCCAAAGATTGTAGAATGATAGTTCCTCCAAGAGAACCGAAACAATATCATAACAGTCACAGAAAGGAAACATAAAGGATATGGGTAAGAAACCAGAATCAGTACAATAATAAAGAATGCACACTCGCTTTACAAGATCAACAAAAGAAATGTGGTTGGTATGTTGACAGTGGTTGCTCAAAGCATATGATAGGCAATAAGGACAAGTTTCTCACATTGAAAAAGGAAAGAGACAGATCAATAACATTTGGAAATGACAACTCATCCAAGACTATATGAAGAGGCATAGTTAAGAATGGAAACAAGAAAACCAAGGAAGAGAATGTTCTACTAGTGGAAGACATGAAACATAATCTTCTGAGCGTAAGTCAAATGTGCGATCACGGACACACACTTGTGTTTAATTCAAAAAAATGTGAAATAAGAAAAGTAGGTTAAGAAAAGTTAGTGGCTACAACTACAAGAACTCCAAGCAACATATATGTGTTAAATGAAATTGGAAAAGAAAAGTGTTCCTTAGGAAAGGAAGATGAGGTTTTCCTATGGAACAGAAGAATGGGTCACATAAACTTCGATAATCTTATCAAGGTCAATAAAAAGGAAGTAGTGAGAGACATTTTCTAGATTTCAAAACCAACAAATATATTATGCATGCATTGTCTACGAGGAAAGAAAAACCAAGACCAAGTTCAAAACAAAAGAGTACTCCTCAGCAAATCCACTTGAACTTGTGCATACTGATCTAGTTGGACTAACCAGAAAAAAGGATTGAAAGGTGAGCATTAATTTATGCAATTGGTTGAAGATTATACAAGAATGATGGCAGTGTTGAAAATGAAATAGATTCAAATATCAAGTGCTTAAGATCTAATAATGGTGGGGAATTTACATCAAAAAAGTTTATGGACTTCTGCAATGAGCATAGTATAAAGAGACAGTTTTTGATAGCCAGGACACCTCAACAAAATGGAGTTGTTGAAAGAAAGAATAGGATAGTACATGAAATGGCCAGAACTATGTTGATGGGTTCAAAGTTGACCAATTTTTTTTTGGCACAAGTAGTGCATACAATAGTTCACATTCAAAACAAAGTAATTCTCAGAAACAACAACAATAAAACTCCTTATGAGCTATGGAAAGGAAGATCATCCAATGTGAAGCACTTCAGAATTTTTGAAAGCAAATGTTACATCAAAAGAGAAGACAACAGAATGGGAAAGTTTGATTCTCAAGTTGACAAAAGTATACTCGTTGGATATATTGATTATTTGGTTTGGTTTTCATTGATGTCAACCCTTGAAGAAAGTCTGGTAGCGAATTCCAGTAGCACAAAGGTTTGGCTAATGGACCCAAGTTTGTTTGATGTATAATTGTATGAGTTTTAATATATTTGAAGGTAAGACTATTCTGGATGGATAGTACATGTCATGCCATTTCTGGTGGTATGTGGAACGTCACATAACTCCTCACGATTAGAGATTTATGGC
>JASDQU010029655.1:0-28946 GCA_032191745.1 Picea mariana | reverse complement strand
TCTCTGATTAATAGAAATCATGTATTACTGTATATCTATGTTTATGGTTGCATCTCTGATACATTTTTGTTATATTATTGAATATCTACAATATCTCTGTGCATTTCTTTATTATATCTCCGCTCTCATTTCGTGCCGAAAATAATCCGGATCAACATCCCCATACGTTTGTTCTTAAAGGTTTTATCTAACATCTTATGGGTTGATTTAAGGTATTTAATAATTTTGGAAATTAAATTACAACAACACAAATACGAATTGGTGAAACCCCAAAGCTAGGGTTTAATCCCGAAAGGTGAAATATGACCCTCCCATAGCTTATTTTTCACTTATGGATTGTTTATAAAGAATATATAACACATTATAACAATTCAATTCATCTCGTAATTTCTTCATAGCTGTTAAATTTCATTTTGGATATTTTTGGTGAAACCTTAGGGGGATTCACCACCTCTCTCTGCAAGTTTGAGATAATTTCTTGGTCATTACTCATTTGTACTTGAAATTAATCATTTATGGGCTTTTTTTTCATAGTTTATTCATTTCCCTAGCTAAATTACCTAAGTTTCATTATTCTAAGTGCTTTTAGGCACTCTTAAGGTTCTTTTCCTCACCCAATATCTATATTTTCTATGTTTTTTTATTACCATATATCATATTTTGGAATTTTTGGACAACAACAATATAGTCCAATTTGCGGAATATAATCAAGGGGTAACTCATGTATATCATTCATTCTTGATTTTTGCAATTAGATCTCACTCTTGTGCACTAAAATATACTTTTTTATTCATCTAAAGAGTGATTTCTTAGTGCTGATTTGTACTTCTGTTGTGGCATACTTATTTCATATCTCAACACTCATATAATTAGCTCCTAACCCTCTTTATCTTCTAGTATTTATTTCCCTAACTCTTGGTTGAGTATTCTCAAGGCATTTGGCTACTTTGGCACTGATATATCTAACATATATTGAGGTGTGTAGTTTGAAGTGACTTGTATCATGAGCTATTGAAAGGTACTATACATGTTGTTTCCAAGGATTGGGTTACCCCCTGTGGCTTCAAGGAGCTATCCTAAAGTGAAGGGGATATTGTGCTAATGTGATAGTGGTGCATTTCCCGTGTTGTGCTTATCCCCAATAACACCCTTACAAAGGATGCTAGTTTGGGAAGTAACAATGTCAAACATCACTCCAAAATAGGATGATGATCATAATTTGAAAATCACTATCCTTTTGAATTATCAAAGGAAGGCACTCAAAACCACCAAAACGCACAATCCCGAGGACAAATGCATGGATGTTAAAATGTGAAGGCATCCTTCATTGCTACATAGTAGGGTTTCATTTAAACCTTACACAAATCTTGAGTCCATTACCGCATATACATTTTTACAAGTAATATTTCACAACTCTTGAAGTTGGGTTTACACATATGCTACATAGCTCTAGATACCATAGTTTCTCACTTAGGTTTACACAGGGGTTACTCAAGCTACCATATCACATGTGTAAAAAGGATAGTCTTGAAGATATAACCTCAAAATTATTTTTCCTCTTCCATTATCATTGGAATCCTACCTCAATATTTATACCCCAAGAAACCTACTCTCATAGATTTTTTGTAGAGGTTGAAATCAAGGATATTTGCTCACAAAGTTTACCATTTTCCATCCTCGTTATTTTCTCCAAGTTTGTTTACTATTCCCAAGAGGTTTCTATTCTCAGAGTTTTCACAAGGTGATAACTATTCCCAAGAGTCTGTTATTCTCAAAATTTTTATAAGGTGATAACTGTTCCCAGAAGTCACCATCTTCATAAACTATTAGCATTTCCAAAAAATTGCTCCCAGGGTTACCCACTCACATGGCACTAACCTATCTTCACAAAAGAGTCAACCTCAAAAATTTGTGTCCTCAAAAGACTCTCACTATTCCCAAGCATCTACTATTATCATATTTTTTACACGGTGATAATTGTTCCCAAAAGTTACTACCTTCAGAAACTATTAACATTTCCAAAAAAATTCTCTTAGGGGTACCCACTCATAGGAAACTAACCTATCTTCACAAGAGATTCAATCTTAGAAATATTTGTTCTCATAGGACTAACCCAAAAGAAACGTTGAACCCTATATTTCCTTGGAATGTTGAAAAATTGATTCACAAGCATTGAAACATGTCTCAAAGACTTGAAAACTTGAGTTTTGTTGTTACAATCTTCACAAAGATTCAATCTTAGTATCATCTATTCTAAAAAATTGGAAAACCTACATTTTTTCTATTGCCACAAGTCCTTAGAGTTTATGTGTTATTACTTAATAGTGGCTGATTGAAACTCTCAAGCCTTGCACTTCCAGTCTCACCAAGACTTATCTCAAAAACTAAGTGTTGAACCATTGTCAAATTATTTTATCCATTACCATATCTTCTTGAATTTGGGGTATTGAAGTATACGTTTCTCCCATTTCTGTACTATGATTTAACTAGAAAAATCAATCACACGATTATTGCACACATAAAACTATAGGATGGGGGGTGGGCTCAATAGGAGAGAAACTATTGAGACTTCAAGGGTGTACAACAACCTTGAAGTGGTGAAAAATTTGTAGTCTTTCCATTGGTTAGAGTATTTCAACATTCTCTAGGGGTATGCTGATAGGGTGGCTATGGAATTTGCATTAAATTTTCAAAAAATAAAAAATAGAGACTATATCACCTATGATTTGGGTTGATGAGCCAGTGATCAACATGTTTCAAGACTCCCAATGGGGTTGTCATGGGATAAAGAGGAAAAGTATCCAACTTTAGATGATAAAAAACTATTTTTCTTAAGCTACGAGGAGCTTGAAAAGAAAAAAATGGAGTGAAAAGGGAAAGCCTACCTAAACCTTGGAATGAGGTGGCCTATCACCTCTTGAAGTATATTACATGTGAAGGTAGGATGAGCATGTTGTATGCCTATCACTTTATATTCCTTCATCAATTACGAAATCTATTTCAAAAAAGGCTGGAGGAAAACCTCAACATTCCATATTCCTACTACAATCCTTGAGGGAGATGAACACTATGGTGAAGAAGAGAAAGGAAGAAGACTTGGCCCATTGTGGGATGATAAAGATAATATTTTGGGATGCCTTGGAAAGGAATCTAGTTAGAGTATCTTAGGAATATTTAATTAATATGAGTAGAGATGATCTCAAAGCCATGTTATCACACAATTTGTAGTTTGGGAAAATCCCAAACCATGCCACAAATGTGAGACACAATTGGGAAAACCTATCACTGTCATCTCAATAGATGTCCCCCACATTTTAGTGAAGGAAAATTCCAACACAAGGGAGGTTTCCCGGTGACCCTAGGAGGATTGTGATGGAAGGTGGAAAGAGATCGAAGGGTACCCCTATAGGTCAAAGTAAAGGATGATACTGAGGATTGGGAAAGAGTCTTGGGAATTGGTGAATGGTTGCTAAGGTTACGTGCCTGCAAAACAATGTTAGATCTACTCGGAAGACAATATATGATGATTAAATCCTTAAAACCAATGGGGAATCAACAAGAAACCTTGCCATCCCAAAATTGCAGCAGTATATATATATATGTGGAAATCAAGTGTATGATGTGGAAAATTAAGCTAACAATTAGTAGACAATTTCCCAATAATTAAATCAAGACTTTGATAGAAAGAAAGGGGTTGTTATTAAGTGTTATCAACATAGTTTCTATTGGACGTAGAATTTTTTTTCTACAACAACAATTTCTAGCCACTAAAATCAACAAGCAATCCACCCAAACAATAGACTTTAAAGAATAGATGAATTATGACAGCTTGCAAGTAAATTTCAGTGGTAGAAAAGTGAGCAAAGAGTGATAAAAGAGTAAGTTTGCTGCAGCCCTAATGGCTGTAGCTTAATTCTTGTAAAAACAACTAAATTACTTGGAAAATCAGGATGCCCTTAGGGAACAAGATATCTTGTGACATATAAAAATTATTTCCAAACTTGAACAACAAAATCTCCTTGAAATCAAGTTTACCAATGCAATAATATTCAATCTCCAATGCAAAGATTAGTGTCTTATCTGTTGGGTAATGGAGTCTCTTGTTTATGATCTAGGGTTTATTACTCCTCTAGGGGTCTAATCCTTTTTAATCCCTAGAGTAAGCAAACCTTAGCAAGGTAAATATACAAGGGTGTAAGCCTTTTTATTCCTTGTAGCAACCTTTTTTTTTAGATATCCTTTTCAATGACAATAAAAGAGAAATCCTTGATAGAGGGTATATGAATTTATACTCCTCCAAGAGTTTGACAAAATAACCTTGAAATCAAGAAGAAACACATACAATTGAAAAAATTCCTTACCTAATCATGAAAAACCCTTACTTATCAAGATATTCCAACTAATAGCCAAGAAAAAGAATCCAAGAGAAATCACTAGCCTTCCTTCAACCAATAGACAAATAGAGCATCCAATTACATAAGAGACAAGAGAGAGAAAAATTCCCAAGTAGGGTTAACATTTCAACCAATTTTTATGTAATTATCAAGTGAGTTATGTCTAAAATGAAAATGAGATGGCCTCTATTTATATGAGGCCATATAAACCAATTTTGTCCACTTAAAATTTCAACAACAAATTAAAAGGAGGCCGACCCCCTTTATTTTCCTTTAAAATTTACAAAAATTAAAATTATATAAAGTAAAAACCCTTGTGACGTCATGCCCTAAAGGGCGATGCTAGGCCCAAAAAGTGAAACATTGAGCCTTTAGATGCAAGATGTTGGGCCTCCAAAGGCCATGTATCACTCTCTAATATGATAGAGTGTCATTACATGCATCTTCTTTCTTCAAATCACATCACCTCTCTTCTGAAACCATCAATCCCATTAAATCATAGCCTCCAAGTGACGTCAAGGGATTAAGAAGTGACCTCCTAGGCCTCCAAAGGCCAATGCCCAAGTGAAAGGGGACATGATGTCATCATCTAGTGCTTTCCAAGTGCCTCCAAAGGCAATGTCCAACACCTAATGTGAACAATATTTACAGGGTCCTCTTCCCATCTTGTGGGGTTTAGCATCCATCCTTGGGGTATTAAACCCCCATGAAGGTAAAAATGTTACAAGTCCTCTATAGAGTGGCTTCTAACCTGGAAAGGTCCTTAAAATAAAAACAAGTACACCCTCCAAGGGTCCACAAGTCACATGTATCATGCCAAGTAAGCGACATTTAATAAAAGAACCACTCAAACATGTGCATTAAATCCCCCCTTTTCAAACTAAACAAATGCTCGAAGACCTTACAAAATTTTCCAAATTTAAATTTGGGGGGGTTGTCATGGTGCCCTATTGGGTAGATCAATCCCCAAGTCAAGGAGTGTTTCCCAAGAAGACCCTCTCTAAGTCATGTAAATGAGTATGATGTGGATGGGGGTATGACTTTTGGGCATGGGGTTTCTTGACATATAAGGGCTCATGTTGTCTCATTTATGGGTGCCTCTGTAGAGGGTGTGGAAACCTTTTTCCAAGCCCTTTTATTTCCCGTTAATTTATTAAGGTCCAAAACATTGAGTGCTATGTGCAATGGAAAGTAAATATCACTGCAATGCCGCTTGAAGTTAGGAACAAATTGAGTTCCATGTGCAAGGAAAGTAAAGACACTGTAAATTCATTCCCCCAACAAGCGAGACCTTTATTTAACTACATGTTTTATTTTTTACAAGTCCTTTATTTTTATGGAGAATATTTTCATTGCTCTCAAGACCTTAGGACGAGCATCTAGAGGGATCTATTATGGATTTTATCTTTTTCTAGCTACAAAACCTCTGGGCCTTTATCCCCTTCTTCCCATAAAATGACGTACAAGCCCTTCTTGGGGTCAATAATCTTGAAAACCCAAAAGATGAGGAAATAAAAGAGAAGCGGTGTGGAGAGTGTTAATTATGTGTGAGAATGGTATGATGACACTTCAAGGATCTCCCTAGTAGAAACCCTTTTCTTGAGGGTAGCCCATTTACCATGACACCGAACTTGTTACCTCATGAAGCAAGAATTACTGTCCTTTCTAGGTCATGATGGTGTGATGGGCGCTGCTACTGTCGATGAATGGTAATGTGTGGTGAGAGGAGGGGCTCTGTCTACTCATATGGCACTCAACATTCCATGTCTTCAACCTGTGGGCCTAGAGACATAATCTCCTTAGTGACCCCTAGCCTTGTTTGTAATATCTGGCTCCTACTTGGGGACATGGTATCTCCCTAGAGTACATGAGAACCTCATCATCTTCTAGTTATATATGTGCTTACACATACTAAAGAAAAACATTAGAGCACCGAGGGGTGGCTTTCTCACCCTTTATTCATATAATCAAAACTTCAAAATTTCAAAATTGATAATTATTCTTTAAAAAGAAAATTCTGCATTTTTCAAAAACTTCTAACTAACATGTAATATGATTCAAGCAAATTCATCACAATCATCCATGCATATATGAAATAAAATCAATATGTAAATAAAATCATGAAAGCAAATTCAAATACTCTATGATGAACACATAAAAGAAAATGCAAGAAAGCAAATGACCTAGCTACTTACCTGGGGCCTTAGGCCCATAGAGATCAAGGGCTTAGTGATGTAAGGTGAAATCCTACATCCGGTGCAACCACCTGCTCAACCTCTCATCAAGGTATATCCTCGTATTCTTAATCATGTAGTACAACAAAGATAAGTCAAGAACAAAATAATGATGAGCATAAATAAGCATGCAACCAATCATAGAAAGCAACTTATGGAGATGGGTAGGAGGGAGAAAATTCTGTTGGAAGGAATAACTAGAAACCTGATCAATCCATATCTTAATAAGACTACCACATATAGACAATATATTTCTTCATCTGCACTCAAAATACCACTGCTTTTTGAATATTTAGAGGAGATGAGAGATCAGAAGAAAATTGCATGGATTCCCAAAGAAGAAGATAAAAGGTAAGGGACAACCACTTGTCCAGAGAAATAAATCCTCTTGCTACTGAATAACTATTTCCTTTTCATCCGCATATCCTTGTAAAAAACCTTAGGATGAAAACATTGCTCCTTGGTAGTGTGAGTTTCCAATTTTTCCAAGATGACAAGGTTCTTATGTTCATCAAAATTCGAGCACGAAAATGACTGATAATATTCATCAGGTGATTGTTCTGAGTGTTCAAAATGATAATTCCCAAAGAAAGGTTGGAGATCCACATAGGCGTATTGAAACCATTCATCCTTGGATGGCCAAAACAAATCTATGACCATATCATCATGTTTCCAAACATCTGAATTGTACAACAATGTAAACAAACATTCTGAAGGACAAAATTTATCATTCTTCACTCGAAAGCCACCCTCAGTGTCATAAATGGAATCTCCATCAAAACTGGAGCAACCAACCTCCCTTTTACGCCTCCCTACATGTATAAATTCATCTATATGCTCACCAACTAGATCCAAGGGTTCCTCCATAAATCCATTTGTGTGACTGCAACCAACCATTTCTTCATCTTCATGTGCAAGGAGAAAAAAATATTGAACAAATTCAACTGGGTTTTCAACATGATGCATTTCATGGAAATATTCTTCATCATTGAGGCTGCACTTTTCTGCTATCATGGCACATAAGGAATTTACTCTATGAAATGTCTTGACATGATCTTCTGCTAACAAATTAGTACGACCTTCTTCAACGATCTCTTCAACCACCTGACATCCTTTCTTATTGAATATATCNCATCATCATGGGCTTGATCTTCAATGATCTTCAATGAGTTTCGAGACTAGTTTGGGCATAAAGAATCATCGACCTTGGGTTAGAATACTTTCTTGGTAACTGTATTTCTTTGTCACAACGTCACATAGGGACTTCACTCCATAACAGGAAATGGAAATTTCCCATGCTACGTCTTGGGTTGGATTTCTATCGTAATTTCAAAGGATAGTGTTTTACTCTTCTCTTTTGTGCATGCATAACCCAATCAATAAGTATTTATTATGATAGTGCTCTAGTAATTGTTCACAAAATTCATTGTCTTCTTCAAGGATTTCCTTGAGTGCTTGGTAACTTTCTTCATCATCATCACAATCAACTTTAGGTACTTGTTCCTTAGTTGTGACTTCAACAGGGTTCAAAGGAAAACCCTCTTCCCAAAGGGTTCTCTCAAGGTTTTGAAGAGTGTCTTCGAGTCTCTGAAATTTCGCCCTGCAACAATTGAGGAATTCCCAGAAAAATACAAGCATAAAGGGGATGATCTTTGGACTGCAAGAATGTCTAACTCCATCCCTCTACTTCATATCCAAAGATAATAAAATAGTCTTACCAACACATCGTCATGTATCACATCCAACTCGGAAGTGTATTTGAAATTTTTTGCAACATGCACAATGGATGAAGTTGGACCACCATCACACTTTGGGTAGTCCTCCCACCATCTTGGTGGACATTTATTTGGATACCCATAGACAAATTCAACATCCAAAGCTTTGTATGCTTCACAAAATTTTCACAGAGCCATCCTTTATTACATATAAATTTCATCATGAGAACAAATGAAATTTCCATACCTTATCATAATGAAGTCGCTAGATGAGATAAAGGATCATCAAATATGAAAAGGGTATCTTCCCTCAATGGAGTTTCTAGATAAACTTGTATTAATTTCATCAAAAGTTGAGAGAAGGGAACTTCCCTCAAGTGGATTTTCCAAATGAACTTTATGAAAATTTCATCAAAAAGGAAAAGGGAACTTCCTTCAAATGGAGTCACCAGGAAAGCTAAGGGAAAGGCTTTGGGATAACTTTCCGAGTGTCGTTAAGGGTCAGAAAGGATTCAAAATCCTACCCAACAATGACACCAAAAATGTTATCGCACAATTTGTAGTTTGGGAAAATCCCAGCCCATGCCACAAATGTGAGATACAACTGGGAACATCTACCACTATCACCTCAATAGATATCCCCCTCATTTTAGTGAAGGAAAGGTCTAACACAAGGTAGGATTCTTGGTGACCCTAGGGGGATTGTGATGGAAGATGGGAAAAGATCGAAGGGTACCCCTATAGGTCGAATTCAAGGCTTAGGTTGAGGCTTGGGTGGTGGTGAATGGTTTCCAAGGTTACGTACCTACAAAACAATGTTATACATGCCCGTAACAAGACAATATATGATGATTAAAGTCTCAAAACCAATGGGGAATCAACAAGAAACATTGTTGTCCCAAAATTGAAGCAATATGGAAAGATATATATCAACAGTAAAAGGAGTATGAGAGCTGCACATTATACCATCAAAATCAAGTGTATGATGTGGAAAATTAAGCTAACAATTAGTAGACAATTTCCCAATAATTAAACCAAGAATTTGATAGCAAGAAGGGGTTGTTATTAAGTGTTATCAACATAGTTTTATAATAACCTATTGGCTGTAGAAGTTTTTTTCTACATCAGCAATTTATAGCCACTAGAATCAACAAGAAATCCACCCAAACAATAACCTTTAAACTTTAGATCAATTATGACAACTTGCAAGTAAATTTCAGTGGTAGAAAAGTGAGAAATGAGTGATACACGAGTAAGTTTGCTGCAACACTAATGGCTATATCTTAATGATTGTAACAAAAACTAAATTAATTTGAAAATAAAGATGCGACCCTCAGGGCACAAGATAACTTATGACATATAAAAATTATTTCCAAACTTGAACAACTCAATCTCCTTGAAATCACGTTTACCAATGAAATAATATTCAATCCCTAATGAAAAGATTAGTGTCTTATCTATTGGGCAATGGAGTCTCTTGTTTATGATCTAGGGTTTATTACTTATCTAGGGGTGTAATCCTTTTTACTCCCTAGAGCAAACAAACCTTAGCAAGGTAAATCTACAAGGGTGTAATATTTTTTACTCCTTGTAGCAACCTTTTTCTAGATAGCCTTTTCAATGACAATAAAAGAGAGATCCTTGATGGAGGGTGTATGCCTTTATACTCCTCCAAGGGTTTGACTAAATAACCTTGAAATCAAGAAGAAACACATACAATTGAAAAAATTCCTTACCTAATCATGAAAAACCCTTACTTATCAAGATATTCCAACCAATAGACAAGAAAAAACATCCAAGAGAATTTGCTAGCCTTCCTTCAACCAATAGACAAATAGAGCATCCAATTGCACACGAGACAAGAGAGAGCGAATTTCCCAAATAGGGAGAAAATTTTCAGCCAAGTTGTTATGCAATTCTCAAGTGAGTTATGTCTAAAATGAAAATGAGATGGCCTCTATTTATATGAGGCAATATAAACCAATTTTGTCCACTTAAAATGTCAACAACAAACTAAAAGGAGGCCAACCCCTTTATTTTCCTTTAAAATTCACAAAAAATAAAATTACATAAAGAAAAAACCATTAGAGGGGTGACGTAATTCCCTAAAGGGTGACACTAGGTCCAAAACATGAGACATTGAGCCTCTAGATGCAAGTCATTGGGCATCTAAAGGCCATGTGCCACTCTCTCATGTGCTAGAGTGTCACACGATGCATATTCTTCCTTCAAACCACATCACCTCTCTTCTGGAACCATCAATCCCATCAAACCCTAGCCTCCAAGTGATGTCAAGGGCTTAGGAAGTGACGTCCAAGGCCTCCAAAGGCCAATATCCAAGTGAAAGGGGATATGATGTCATCATCTAGTACTGTCCAAGTTCCTCCAAAGGAAACATCCATCATCTCATGTGCACAAGAGTTCTGGGGTGCTCTTCCCATTTTGTGGGGTCTAGCATCCATCCTTGGGGTCTTCAAACCCCATGAAGGTCAAAATGGAACAAATCCTCCATGGAATGGTTTCTCACCTGGAAAGGTCCTACAAAGACAAGCAAGCACACCCTCCAAGGTTCCACAAGTCACATGTATCATGCCAAGTAATCCATATTTAATAAAATAACCACCCGAACATGTGCATTAAATCCCCCCTTTTAAAACTAAACAAATGCTTAAAGACCTTATAAAATTTTCCAAATAAGTATGGGAGGATTGTCATGGTGCCCTATTGGGTAGATCAATCCCTAAGTCAAGGAGTGTTTCCCAAGAATATCCTCTCTAAGTCATGTAAATGAGTATGAGGTGGATGGGGGTATGCTGCTTGAGCATGGGGTTTCTTGACATACAGGGGCTCATATTGTCTCATTTATGGGTTCCTTTGTAGAGGGTGTGCTGCATCCCTCGTTTGCAATGCAACCTTTTTCCAAGCCCTTTTATTTTACATTGATTTATTAAAGCAAAAAGAATTGAGTGCTATGTACAATGGAAAGTAAATATCACCACAATTCCACTTGAAGTTATGAACACATTGAGTCCCATGTGTAAGTAAAGTAAAGACACAGCAAATGCATTCCCCCAACAAGTTGGACATTTATTTAATTATGTGTTTTATTTTATATAGGTCCTTAATTTTTATGGAGAAGCTTTTCATTTCTCTCAGGACCTTAGGGATAGCATCTAGAGGGATCAATTATGGATTTTATGTTTTTCCAACTACAAAATCTTTGGACCTTTAGCCCCTTCTTCCCATGAAATGGGTACAAGATCTTCTCGGGGTCAATAAGCCAAAAAACCCAAAATATGAGGAAACAAAAGGGAAGATGTGTGGAGAGTGTTAAGTATGTGCGAGAATGGTACAATAACCCTTCAAGGATCCCCCTAGTAGCAACCCTTTTCTTGAGGGTGACCCACACTTACTAGGAAACCATGTCAACCACCAAGGTGAAATGAGGAAAAAGGTATAATTTCCAAGATTTTTTTTTCATAATCAAGAAAGGACTCTTTGAAACATCCTCAAATGCTTCAATTATTAAAATGAAACTTACCATGACACCAAACTTGTTACCTCATGAAGAAAAACTTGTTGTCCTTTTTGGTCCATGCTGGCATGGTGGACGCTGCTGTTGTCGATGAATGGTAATGTGTGGTGAGAAGATGTGGTTTGTCTTCTCATATAGCTCCAATTCTCAATGTATTCAACCTTTGGGCCTCAAGACATAATGTCTTTAGTTACCCCTAGCTTGGGGGGTAACAAGCCACACCTAAGTAGTCAAAGAGCCCATCCCTAAGAGGGATCTTGGGAGAAAGAAGAAGGTTGGTAAAGTTGATACCTCCAAGAGAATAAAGTCCCAAAATAGGGTGCCAATGGAGGAGGAAAACAAATAGGTAGCACCAACTCTCATCAAAATGGGGACACCTAAAAACAATCCCCTAAAAATCAAAGAGAAGGGTCATTCTACAGGTGGAGGAGGGTAAACCTCTACAATGAGGTTTAGGAACACATTTTAAAAAATACCAAGATTATTATCACTCGTCTTTCCACCACAATGGTAAATATGGAAGATGACCCTAGCCCCACCAAAGACCTCATAGAACTATAGGAGGAGAAGAAAACATAGTCTTCAAGGAGTGATGAGACAACTACATAGGATATCTTGGGTGAATTGGAAACAACCAATGTTGAGACCCTTAAGTGGAAGAATATAACAGAAGCTAAGAGAAACATATTAGAATATGTTGGTGGAAGGGGTGATGTGTTTAAACTACAATAGCAAATTTCCAATTTGCAAGAGAAATTCTGGATTATAAAAATGAAAAACACAGATAGTAAAAAGTAGTTGGAAGCTAAAAATAAATATTTAAAGGAGAAGCTAGTTGAAACCAAGAAGGGAATTTCCAACCAATTTAATATAAAAGGTTGAGGTCATGGAAGAATCTATAACCAAAATGGAAAAGCTATCAAAATACCTAATTAGCTACGAAAAACGAGCCAAGGTTTACACCCTATTCCTCAAAGAACAATGACTCAAATTCCAGATTGGTTGGTTGACGAAACAACTCCATTACGTGGTGGATACCCTAAGAGAATGGATAGATACCAATAATGAGAGCAATGAGGAAGATAAAGATCAACTAAGAGAGTTATATTTTCATAAATTTATGCTACCCCTCCATACAAATGGTCACCAAATCCATATGTAGGGGAGATATATATTAGAGCGTTGTGCTCTTGGATCCACCACGAGGAGATAAGAGCAGTTGAATTCCAGACATATAGAGAAGAGGAGATGGGAAAGCATTTATGGCTTAGAGTTGAGTCCATCAAGCTTGAGGAGATCATTATCAATCATGTAACTCTAACATGTGACATAGAGCTTATGTCCATCATGGAAGATAAACAAAGAGAGGCAATAGCCCATTTTTAGGATACAATCAAAATTTGAAGGGAAGGGGCACTCTAATAATTCCAAGCTAGATGGATTGGTATTCCTCATGATATTTATAGGATAGATCCTCACTCCCCTCAAAATTTACAAGCTTCCCTATTTAGGGCTCAACTATGCAAATATTCTTTGAGGAGACTCAAGCTCAAATAGATTGGGATAATATTCAATCCTCCTCTCCTATTGCATCCACATCTACATGAAATATAGATGAAGAAAGGGAGAAGGAGTAATGGAAGAAAGTAGAGAATGATGTATGATATGGTTCCATTACCCACTTTTTAGCATATGGCCTTAGACATGCCGTAAACATGCATGCATGGAACAATAGGAAGGAGACAACAAAAGAGGCAAGATGAATAGTAGGATGTACAAGCAACATTTTTGGTTGTGTAAGTGTGTGAAATAATTTGAGTTGGGGGGTGATGACAAGCCTACAAATTACGGAAATTTGAGGCCCATTTTGTGGATGATATGACCCCTTCCTATAACTAAGACCTTATTTGGTTATAACATGATACAATTACAATAAACATATTGGGATGTGTTCATTGATTATTGTGAAATGATTGATTGTTAAGTTATGTGATATGCCTTGGTCTAGTTTTGTTTTTATTTTTAAGAATTTATGAATTTTTAAGGGTGTACTAATCATTTTCTCAAGCAGGTCAAATCCCAAGGACAATCTTCATCAACTTTCACTTGAGACAAAAGTTGGATCATTCCCCATATTCAACCTACAGAGCATGACAAGCATTTAATGCTTCAATACACTCAAGCAACAACATCTTAGCTTGATTGTTTGGTTGAGGGAGTTAGAATCAATGAGAGAATTTGAATCTTGAAACAAGGATTCTTGATTCTAGGGATCCTAGAGACAAGTACCCTTCAATCAAGGACTAACTGAATGGATGATTTATGAGTATTTTGGTATAAATAGTAGTTAGTAGTTAGTATTTTTTATTTCTTAGTATTGAGAACTCTCCTTGTAGCTGGTGCATTCAAATTATTCAAGTACATTTGGTTGTTATGAAGTGATTTCCTAATGCATAATTTATGTTTCCAAATTTCAAGTGCTTAGTGTTTTCTTTAGGTTCCCCGTAGAGACCTTGAGTAGGTCCTAATCAAGGTTGTACAAGTGTTAGGGTCTTACCATAAACCCATTACTTAGATACTTTATTAATGCATGAGGCCACCTTCATTGAATAAGGTCCATTAAATAGTTAGTTAATAATCACTCATTGTAAAAAGGGTCCTCTTTATTAATAAGGCCCACATTAGTTAGTCAATCCTCATTATAAGTGGACTTGTAGGTAGTTAATATTTTCTATGGATACATATATATTGAGTATAAGGTTATGTAATGTTTTTTCAAGAATTATTATTGTAATTGGAGCTTTGCTCTAGGAGGTTTCCTCTTGAAGAGGCAAGTGAACATAACTCTCTATTTTTTATTATCAAGATACATTTCTAAGGGATTATCTATTTTCTCTTGTGTTCTAGTTTTTTCACTACATTTTATGCGATTTCTTTGAATATTTTTGATTAAGTACATTACAAGTGGTATCAAAGCTCTTTCTTGGGCACGAAGTGGGATTTTTCTTCTTCTTTTTGCATATTTTTGATGGAAAAAGAGGATGATAGAATTTAGGTCAATTTATGAAACTTTTTGTGCATAATTTGAAGAAATTATCCATATATATGAATTTATATTGAAAAAATACCCAAATTAAAAAAAAAAAAAAACAAACATCCAAAATGGATTCCAAGAAGTGGAGATATTGTTGATTTAAATCAACCTTTTTTTAGGTTTTTTTTTTTCCAGTGATGGGTGCTAATTTCCCATATTGGATATCTTTTGATAGAGTGCACAAATTTTAGTCAAACCAGTGCCATTAGATCTAGAGAAGATGTGGAATTTCATAATTGTGGTCATAATAGTCAATATGAGAAGTATAACATAAATTGTGATCATTTTATATTTTTGGCCTCAAACCCTACCTTTAACAAGTTATTTTTTGGTGATTTTAAGAGCTTTGTCTAGGATTAGTAAGCTCCTAAATTTTTGATTTTTTTTAGAGAGTGTTCCAACATCTTTAAATAACATAGTGATATGTTGTTCAATGGGTAAACTATGGTTGAAGAAGAATACACGTAGGAAATACAAGTGGAATCACATTGTTGGAAACCCTTGTAACCCATGTCGGTACCCCTTCGAGTAGTACCACATCAGATAATACCTATATATGAAATATCACTTCCTCGTACCCTCTAGTATATAGGAAGTCCCCTAGGTATACCTGAAACCATGTTTAGATAAGCTAATTGTCTATCTTGTTGCTATAGTACATCAAAAACAAGACTTGGGGAGATCACTCTCTTGTACCTGTGTAGTTGAGTAGTACAACAAAGGGAACATTTAAGCCTCCTTAGTTAGTTCCCTGAGATATTGGAATGAGTATTATTGTTGGACCTTGCACTTATATCAAAGAGCTATAACACCTAACACTCCCTTGTCCTCAAGACTCGACAACCCTTTTCAACAATCTCACCCATGAAAGATCCTTATAAACCATCTCATACTTCCCCGAACAACATGACTACTCACTCCACTGTAGGAATGTTGGAATTCATGGAAGGCAAGCTTAAGAAACTTTAGAACATAAATGGGTAGGATGAGAAGTTGGATACGATGTTGGATGAGAAGTTGGATAAGAAGCTAGATGAGAAGTTTAGGCAACAAAATCAACAGAACCTAGCCAACTTAGAAAACATGTTGAATGAGAAGTTTCCAAATATGATAGCTCGAGGCATACCAGAAGAACACCACAACAGATTGATCCATACCAGGAAGAAAATTCTTGCTCAAGACTATTTAGCCACCCACAAACCTGTTCGGGTCTGCACATCAATAGATCAATGGATAATAACATATGGCATTATTATCTCAAGGTGGAATTGAACAAGTTTGATGGTTATGATCTATTAGGATGGGTCACCCGAATGGAACATTACTTTTCCCTCTAGGGAATTACTGATGACATGATGAAACTTAGGGTGGGGGTCCTGTTTCGATATCTAAAACGATGACAATGGTGGGAATGGCATAAAAAATCCTATGAGGGATAAATCACATGGAGTCAGTTTGTTAAAGCTATACATGCATGTTTTGAGAGAGATACTCACTATTTGGGGTGACATACCAAGTTACACAAAATAAGATTAATCAAAAAAATTATGATAGAATTTGAGAAATTATCCATTTGTACAGAGAACTTAATAGATTATTTCTATAAATAATGTTTCATTAGTGGAATCAAGGAGGATAATTGAGCACAAGTCTGAATGTAATGTCTTGCTACATGGTTGGAAGTGACTCAAAGGGCCCTAGAAGAAGATATGGTGATCAATGCACAAAAAAACCAGCCTTTATTCTCCACACTTGTTCTCCCCAGTGTAATTCCCCAAGAAAAACTCCTACTCATCCCTTGAAAGTACAACAATTCTCTCTAGTGGAAATGGAAGACTACCAAAGATGTGGACTATGCTATAGTTGTGATGAAAAATATGCTCTAGGTCATCGATGTAAAGAACATAAATTGTTCCAAATTGATATGAACACTTAGGCATATACCAAAATTCATACTCAGGAAGATATTGAACCACCATTCCCTCATAAATAATCACTAATCTCCCTGGATGCATTATTAGGCATTTCAACTCCACAACATTTAAATTCACGAGCTACATCAAGCACTAGAAATTCATATTCCTAGTTGACAGTGGAAGTACTCATAATTTCATTCACAAGGGAGTGGTAGAAGAAACCCATTGTTTTATACACTCGGTACAAAAATTTCAAATCATGATCGCCAATGGAGATCTGATTAAATGTGGGGGCATATGTGAAAATGTCAAACTCTAGATTGGAGACTATCCATTTAAAACCCATAGTATTGGGGTAAGAATGGATATGCATGTTGGGACCAATCACCATGTATTTAAAAGAAATGTATATGAGTTTCACTAAAGAGTTCATGTATGCACCCTTCGAGGGATTTAGGTAGGTTCTCCTGAAATAGTTAGCTCTCATTGTATGGAGATGTTATTAAAAGAAATGCCCCTCTAGCATTATTTCCCAATTTAAGGCCATACATGTTATGGATAATATGACACAATAAATCCACCTAGAATTGCAGTTGGTCCTCAACAACCATTATCATGTCTTCTATACACCAAAGGATTTACCTTCTTCTTGAGGAGAGAATGACCATGGCATTCCCCTGATTCCAGGAAGTCAACCACCAAATGTACATCCTTATCAACACCCTTTCGTACAAAAGAATGAAATAGAAAATATCATTTAGGAGATCTTTTAGATATGGGGGTCATACATCCCAATACAGGCCTTACTCACCACCGATAGTCATGGTGTTAAATAAGGAATGCACTTGGCACATGTGTCTTGATTTTAGGGCTCTAAATAAGTTGATGATCAAGGACACATTTCCCATTTTGGTTATTGATTTTCTCCTATATGAACTCCATGGAGAATTTTTTTTCGCTAAGATTGATCTGCGTTCAGGATACCACCAAATTAGTATGAAAGAGACAAACATATCTAAGATATCCTTCAGAGCACACTAAGGTCATTATGAGTTTCTAATGATGCCTTTGAGTCCGCATAATGCTCCATCCATTTTCCAAATCCTCATGATAAATAATTTCAAACCATTCTACAAATTTTTTTTATTGTATTATTTGGTGATATCTTGATCTACAATAAAGCATGGGATTGACACATATAGCATGTTGATAAGTACTTATAACACTTGAGATAACATCGATTAGTCATGAAGAAATGCAATGTTCTTTTGGGGCTTCTAAGGTTGAATGTTTGGGTCACATTGTAAGTCAAGAGGGAGTATGATTTGATCCTGAGAAAGTGGTAGCTATATAAGATTGCCCCTATCCCCAAAAAATGAATATATTGAGGGGATTCTTAGGAATTACAAGCTACTATAGGAAATTTGTGAAAAATTATGACAAACTTGCAGCTCCCCTAACTTCACTCCTTAAAAATAATGCCTTTGTATGGAGTGAGGTAGTAGCATAGGCCTTTGCTGCTTTAAAGGATCCATGTGTAGTACTCCAATATTAGTAGTGCCTAACTTTAATAAGACTTTTGTGTTGGAATGTGATGCTTCAAGAAATGTCTTAGAGTATTATTGATGCAAGAAGGACGCCCCTTGGCATTCACCAATAACCAATTGCGTGACCACAATTTGGGAAATTCCACTTATGAGAAGGAAACGGTGGGTATCCTTCATGTAGTGGAGACTTGGAGGCCATATCTCATAGGGAGGAATTTTTCAGATCAAGACTAACCATTATAGTCTAAAATACTTTCTTGAACATGATTGTCTTCACTAGAGAAACATAAATTGGCCATTAAGATGTTGGGATATGGTTATGAGATCATATATAAGAAGGGTAAAGAGAATGTTGTGGCTTATGCATTATCTAGATAATTTGAGGAGGATAGGTCACTCCTTGCCTTATCATTGCCAGGGCCATGATGGCTCAAGGAAGTCTACATGGAATGGTTAACAAATAATACTCTAAGGAATCTCATCCAACAAATTCAGGTAGATCACAACCCACCTATTGACAATAAAATGATAATGGCCACCAAGGTAAGACAAAGAAAAAATCATAACTACCAAGAATCATGATTCATTATCCAAATCAATCCATGATCACCATTTTCATGCCTCAAGTTTTAACATTATAATTCGATATGAAGTGTCAAAATGATGTACCTTAGTGTATAAATGCACCATATTGTATGAGTGAGTTGGGATGAGCATGGATGGAAGGCATCTGCGAGCAACTGTTTGTGGAGAGTATGGAATAATATCATCAAATCTATTGTCTAAAATGTGGATCGTGGAGAAAATGTTTCTCCTCTAGTTACCCCTAGAAGTGGGGTGGGGGGTAACATATGGATCCAACATGGGGACTTGTGCTTACCATAGAGTGCATGAGAACCTTAGCAATCTATGGTACTTCGAGACTTTCACTTTACATCAAAACTTAAAAACTCATACTTAATTATAACATAATACCATCAATAAATATGAGAAGGGGGATACAGTCCCCCTGGTATATGGACAGTAAAATAAATACATTAAAAATAAACATGAATTAATACATAATAGAGAAAAATTTCAACTTACTACAAGTGCATATGATCAATCAATAAATGAAAGAAAGTAAATAACACAACACAATGCAATAAGGCACATAACATGCCCCAAACTAAACTAAGCTAAGCATGGCCAAATCAAGTGCTAGTTGGAGAGTAAGCAATAAGGAGTTATCCATAAATTGGTATATATAACTTCTCTCCATCAGGGTTGGTCAAGTAGAATGAGTTCTTCTCATGCTTTCTTTCAATTCTATAAGAGCAAGCCATAAAATGCCAAACTTTTGATTAATACTTGGATTTCCTTTTTCTTTGTCCCATAAGAGTATGCGATCTCCTTCTTCAAGTTGTTTAGCTACATAATAAAATTTCTCCTTGGTTATATCTTGATATATTTGTGTTTTACCAAAAGCATTCCTTCTAGGCTCATCCTTCTCCATGTTTCGATTGGTCATTTCCCTCAAAATATTTCTTCCATGATTAATTGGATGATCAAGACCTGAAGTATCTTGTGAGCAATACATCTCATTAGGAAAACAACTACCATTGTCAGGTTGGTCATCCTTGCATAACCCAAAGTCTTCAGTGAAAAATGTGGACAAGGTTTTCCTTTTTGGGTTTGTATAATGTTTTTCATTCTTAGGTTGTATCGGGGCATTCTTGGGTGATAAAACATCATTAATGCTTTCTCTAGAAGAAAAATGAAGAATAATAAAGTTTGGAGAACAATAAAGAGTGGGTGAAGGAATGATTGGTTCTTTGTAATTACAAGGTGTACCATAATGATGTTTTTCATTTAATCTTGAACATATCTCAAGTTCCTCAAATTCATCATCACTTAAATCATCCTCATTTAAAGGAACATTTTGATTTTGCACTTGATTCTTAACAACATGTTGCCTATACGAAGTGACATAGTTTCCATATCTAGTTGGGATGGTTGCATAGGATAAGTCCATCTGAAGACTACTACCCAGCGTTGCATCCCACTTCCTAGAAAATGACAATCCCCAAGCATCAAGTACATCAATGACTACACATCCATTAAAATGGAAATATCAGTATAAGTAGCTAAGTAATGCCTAAGATCCTTAATCAAGACACATACTTAAATTTCTTTTAAATCAATCTCGCATACATTCCTCTATGGCATTGTGGTTTCTATCCCTGATTCATTCATGAACTTTATCGAAATGTGGAATCCCTAGAGTCTAGCATACAATTATGGAGGAGGTTATTCACTACCAAGGTGATGATAAGAGGCAGATTCCCCCCATTATCTCTATGATGGTCGATTGTTTGTAAAACAATAGGAGGGTCTTTAGGTTCTGGGATAAGAAAATTTCTCACTTTAGCCATTTGTAAACAGATCTTGATCAAATCAATGAGGGGTACATGGACATTGATTTTATCCAAAGCATTTGTCACATCAACATTTACTTGTATACCATCATTCTTACGAGATGTTGATGGAGCAGTAGGGTCCATGTTCCTAGTCAACTTAGGAGGAGGTTGAGAATCGTTGGTTTGAGGAGCAACATGTACTTTGTTTATTCTATAATATTGTATGCATTTCTCTTTCCTAAGATTCTCTTTGGATTCTTCATCAATGGAATTTAACATCTCTAACCTTGCTATCCTAGAAACATCCCTACTCTTTTTCTTGATTTTCTTTAATTGCTCACTAATAGTAGTGGAATTTCGACCATGGAAAACATAGATAGGATCCATATCTTCAACAAGTTTCATACTTTCACAATTATTAAGACCTTCACTTCCTTCATGAACTTTATTTCTATAAAATTCCCATTCTCTATGACACTCACTTAAAGGAAAGCATCAAGGGATGTCTTCTTGACTGACCATATTACAAGGTGCAAGAGTATTTGGGACTCTTGGCTTGGGACGAGGTCTATTCCTATTCCATAATCGTTTTTTCCTAGGTTTTTGATTGTTTTTGAATTGATTTCTAGGAGGAGGGTTCTGATTTTGACTCCTTTCTTTTTCCAAAATGGTTAGCCTATCCGTAATATTATCTTGGGAGTTCAAAATTCCAGTAATCATTTAATCAAACTTTTTTACAAGAGCCATTACTGGATCATGAATAGGGTTAGAATTGTTAATAGTCCTTGTTTTAGCTTCACCATTTTCCCTTGGTGCATGAAAAGGTTCTACCTTGGATGCTAAAATGTTCTCCTCAATCTTGGAGGCCCATTATTTTTCCTTTTCAAGGTTCTCAATGAATTTGTTTCTAATCATAAAACCACATTTCCCATCATAAGCATTAGTATATTTTAAGAGAATGACACCATCCCTTGGTTTAAAGTCATTAGGGATTTGTTTTACAAGATCATTGAACCTTTGGTCAATTTCTTCTTGATCTCATTGAATTGGGTTAAGAAAACCTACCATCTTTTCTTATGGTCCATATTTTCATAAAAGTGTCATGGAAAGCTTGCCAAGAGTTAATACTCTTCTTAGGTAGATTGTTATACCATGATCTTGCCTGTCCTTATAAATATATAGAGAAAAGATTCACAATTACATCTTCAGCTTCATTAGGGATATGATGATAAAAAATACCATAGAAAGAAAATAGGTGTTGTTAACCATTAATGACATTGTTACCAAAAAACTTGGGTAACCATTTATCAAAATTTTCAAGTATGTTATGAGGATACCCTTGAATACCAAACATGTCTAATGCTTTGCAAGCATGGGTAACCACGGTTGAAAATCCATTGGAGTTACTATAGGAGGATCAAGAAAGAGAGTCCTTATAGTAGGAGAAGTTGGAGGAACTCTTCTTCTCTTATAAACTTTAGGAGGATTAACGTTCTTTTGAAAATTTCTTTAGTTGGTGCTTTCAACCACTGGTTTCTCTTGCTGTGGAGTTGCTATATGAGCACACTAGGTTAGGCCTTGATGTCTACTCATCAAAAGAAGGTTTAAGTATAGAATTCGTATTTTCCAAGAAGAATGAATCAATTCTTTCTGACAATCATGCCAAAATGTTACCACATAATCTAGAACCAAGTGCGAATCTTTCACAAGGAACTAAGACAAGTGGAACATGGAATATGTCACCATTTTCACCTATGAAACAACTTCCCTCTCTTTAGTGAAGTATGGGGTGAATACTCACACTACCAACAAGATAAAGATAAGAAAAATGAATAAGAGCTGGTGGGATAAGACAATTTCCAGATTTGGAGTGTACAAGATTTAATCTTAGAAGACAATCTTTCCAAGTCAAGTATGAGTTTAGTAGGGTCCCCAAACACTAGAAATAAAGAAAATGTCTAAGGTTGCGATGAAGATTCCAAGTAATATGTGAAATAACAACATTAAATAAAGTGACAACGACAGTAAGAAATTTATTACAACAAAAAATGATCTATAAGAGTATAGAGAGTACTTTAGGAGAAAAACATGTAATTTCCAGTAGTAATTGATGTATAACAACACAAAAATAATCAATTTTCAGTAGTAGTAAATTAATGACAACAATAAAATAGTCGAATTTTCAACAGTAAAATGATATCCCTTTGATCATGAAAAGATCTAGTAAATTATAGGGATAAATACTAGGTTAAATTAAGGTTTTATTTACATACAAAATCAGAAAAATCGATAGTGAAAATCAACCCTAAAACCCTAGACGTTTTGTCTTAGATGGATGTAGTAACACTTCAGAAAATTAATTTAGGGTTTCAACAATGAGTTTAGGTCAATCATATGCCTAAACACCCTAGATGTCTTGGTTTCGATGGCTGAAAATGAAATTTTACAACAAATAAATTCTAACCCTAAGTAAATTTTAACAATAATGATTGTCTATTATGGAGAAAAATACTAGTGCCTATTATTTTGGGCATATGGGGTCAAAAAGAGATCCTTCTTTGAGAGAATTATGTGGATTATTTTATGGTGAGACTTGGAGGGTTTCCACTACCAACCCTAGGCAATCCTCCTAAAATATTGGGGGATGATACAAGGGAAGATTCCTCCACTATTAAATCTTCCAAGGATTTTGACAAGAGGGTTTGTTAAAAAATTATTCTAGATGATGAAGAACCACCATTAGAGAAACAACATCAATCAAAAAATGCATCATCAAACCTAAACCACAATATGAAAAGAGAACACTTACTCATAACATATTTCATCCATCAAAACCCTAATTTCCATGTCATCCAAGTAGTAAGATATCCACAAACATAGCTCCTAAAGAAGTCACCCTGGTTAACCATCCATAATATTCTTCATGAAATAGAACAAGTAGAAGTAGACAAGAGTGATGTATCTCCATACATAGTAATGATTTGAAAGTGAGAAGTGTTTCTCTGATTCATATGAGAGATCTAGCACCCTTCTCACACAATACACACCCTAAAAACATAAAATAATTCCTTTATCTCTCATAAAAATTAAAGATAAGGAAACAATACATAAGAAAATCCATGGTACAAGAGTGGATAGGTCTCTAAGACCCCCAAATATGCATACAAGATGAAGTAATCTAGCTCAAAATTCAAATCGTCCCACTTAAAAAGTTCTCTAGAACCCACACGTGTGGAACATGTGGCCTCAAAAGGGGACAACTCAATCCAAAAGGTGAAAACATGCTCAAAAGGTGAAATGTTACCATGAAAAGGTGCAACATTTCATCTCCAAGGGGTGCCTCAAGAATCCAAAAGATGTGACATCATCAAAAGGTTCCATGTCATCTTCAAGGATCCCAAACATCACATCAAGTTTCCCATCATCAAAAGGTGCAACATTTCATCATCCAAGTGAAATGTCCCATCATCAAAGAATTCTATAATCCATGGAAAAGTGATACATCATCTCTCTGAGTGTAATGTCCTCAAGAAAAGTTCCAATGTCCTCCATATAAGGTGAAACATCCCATTAATCTATCACCATCATACATGGAACATCCCATATTCGATAACCTCAAGGTCATGCTCACATGTGCTAGGGGGATCCTATGAATTGGTCCATGTGATCGATGCCTCCAATGTCCTCATAGGAATGCCAAATGAACTCCCTTAAGTGATAGGAAAAACCTCCATACTAGTGGGGTAATATCCCCTCAACATCCTTCAAAGGATCCAAGTGTCATCCAATCATGTGTAATCATCATCATCGAAGGGGCTCATGTGGTCCGAGATGCATCATGAAGACTAGAGGCAAGGTACACAATCCAAACATAAAATACAAAGTGATTCATGTTAATACTCAATCCATTATATAGATCTCACAAAATTATATCCTCTTCAAACTTCAATACACTAGCTTACAAAATTATGCAATTTAGGAAGTCTAGCTATGGGAGGGTCATTATTACCCCCTATTAGGTGTGCCCGTACCCAGACCAAGAGGTTTGTCCCAGGGAACCCATCAAGGAGTATGTGTAATGGTAGTGGTTTGGATTGGGGTTTACTTCATGGTGTGGATGTCATTGGCATGCAATGCCAAGTATAATAGTCATCCTCATGAGCACCTTTGTAGAGGGAGCACTTAGGCAATTGGGTACCTTTTTCTTGGCACTGTGTCTTTCCAAACCCATGTTTTTTATTTTTTATTTTTTATATAGCTTTAAACTATTTTGGATTTTGACATCTAATTTGCTAAGTCCTTTCATAAAATATGCATTCATTGCATAATACTTGGGGTGATGGCCTCTTAGCGAGGGGGTAGAGCTCATGGTTCTTTATTTTTCTTGGTTTTTAATACTTTTCTCTTCTTGTGAGTTTCTTTACCCCACATTTTGAATTGGGCCTTTTTCTCTTTCTATGCCATTTTTTACTAAGTTGCATCAACCTCAAGCTTTCTAGATCCTTCTTCTCATGGGATTATGAGGCACAAACCTTTTTGGGATACATGTAACATCCAACCCAAAATAAAGGACAATGGATATGTGATAGATGGAATGTGTTATTTATGATAAGGGATATGGACACATTACCACCATTAAGTCGCCCCAATAGTACAACTTTTCCCAAGCATGACAACACTTGACTAGAAAATGATAATGGCCACCAAGGTGAGACAAGGAAAACAGTATAACTCCAAAACATCATGATTCATTATCCAAATCAACCCATGATCACCATTTTCATGCCTCAAGTATTAACATTATCACTCGATATGAAGTGTCCGAATTATTTACCCGAGTGTATAAATGCACCATATCATATGAGTGAGCCGAGATGAGCATGGATGGAAGGAATTTGTAGGAAAATTTCTATGGAGATTCTAGAATAACATCATCAAATATGTTGTCTAAAATGTGGATCATGGAGAAAAAATTTCTCCTTTAGTTACCCATAGAAGTGTGGGGCTAACAATGAGCAATGCATATCATCCTGAAACTGATGGTCAAATAGAAGTGATTAGCAACTTCTTATAAACCTATTTGAGATGCTTTGCTTCCAAAAATCTGCACCAATGGGCACAATGAATTCCCCATTCCAAATGATGGTACAGTACCACTTATAATGGAGCTACCAAAATGACACCATATGAAGCTTTTTATGGCCAAAATCCCCTGTCAGCGACATCCTATGTACTAGAAACCTCCAAGGTTGATGCAGTAGATAGAATGCTTCACACTAGAGAATCCATTATATATATCCTCAAGGAAAACTTAGTTAGGTTAAAAATCAAATGAAACACCAAGATGAACATCATAGATTTAAATGTTATTTTTCCAAAGGGGATCAAGTATTTTTTCATATATATCCTTATAAATAGACATCAATCAAAGATAATGTTCCTCATAATCTATCTCCTAATTTCTATGGTCTCTATCATATCATACGACACATTCATCGGGTCCCTTACAAGCTAGCTCTCCCATCCCACTCCAAGATTCATGCAATGTTTCATGCGTCCTATTTGAAGAAGGCTGTGGGATAAAATTGCAAAGTGAAAAATAATCTACTAGAACTTGATGAAGGAGGTTCCATTTGGATCCATCTAGAAGTAGTATTGAATACCAAAGAGCATCATTTGCATCAATGCACGATCAAGGAAGTATTTATCCAGTGGAAATATATGCAACTAGAAGATACCGCATGGGGACCAACAATGATTCTACAACAAATTCATCACCTTCAACTTTGAGGAAAATGTTGGTTTCGGAGGGGGAGGGAATCTTAGGGTCCGATCCTAACCCCCTTCCCTACATAGTTTATTAATGTACAAGGCCACCTTCCTTGAATAAGGCCCATTAAATCGTTAGTTAATAGTTACTCATGGTAAAAATGGTTCTCTTTATTAATAAGGCCCCAATTAGTTTTTCGACCCTCATTATAAGTGGGCACGGTAGGTAGTTAAGATTATCTATGGATAACTATATATTGAGTAGAAGGTTATGCAATGCTTTGTCAAGAATTTTTATTGTAATTGGATCTTTTCTCTAGGAGGTTACCCCCCTGAACATGCAAGTGAACGTAACTCACTATTCTTTATTATAAAGAGATATTTCTTAGGGTTTATCTGTTTTCTCTTGTGTTCTTGGTTTTCACTATATTTTATGTGATTTCTCTGAAGTTTTGAGGTCAAGTACATTACAACAAGGGGCCTTTCTTGCTGTTATATTTTAGTTTTGCAGTAGTTTTTAGTTAGCTTCCTCACTGTATGTTGTTATGTATCATTTCTGCAAGTGTTCTTAGCTTGTAGTAGTTGTCAAGCATGTCATTTTAGTAGGTTCAGTTGCTTCATGCCACTTTACCATTATAGGATTTAACTATGTTTTTACAACAATATTAATTCTATTATTATAGCAAGTTCATTTATTTTATGGCATGCCATTTCCAACTGATTTAACTATGCACATTTAATTCATGTTCATTGTATTACAACTTTCTTTTTCATGCTCAATGTCTCAGTTTATCTCATGACTTATGAGGTGATCATTCCTTGACATCCTTGGTTGATTAGGTAGTCTTTATTGGGACAGGTAGATAACTACAGAAGAGAAAAAATGATTTGAAAGTAGTGGTGGTGTCTAAAAACACCATTGCACTGAAGAACAAGCATTCTCCATGAGAGAGAAAAGAGATTTGTCCTGATGATAGACTAATCCATAAGGATAATCTATAAATAGGTTTGATCATGGACCAAACCAACCATCACAAGGTCACGTGAGTTGTATCTGTCAAAAAAATGTGAATTTGGACCTTGAGTTGTATCTGTCCAAAAAATGTGGATCTGGAATCCAAAGTGGACACAGTCAACCATCAGTTTAGTCGATAGTCAGACCCAAGGATTGGTCAAATCCATTAATTTGATAAGATGAGGTTTAACAAGGAACCTAGTGTCCCAACACACCCCCATAAACTCATCTTGGAGGAAAACAAATTACATAACACAAAAATTCCCCCCCCAAAATTTGTTTTGACTGCGAAAACTAATAAAACACGATACAACAACACTCATTAAAAAGTTTGAACACTATCACCATCAATGCTGATCAACGGAAGGAGGTAGTAATGTGATGCAAAAATGTTTGTAAAATTGCTTCCCAAAACATAGTCCCGGTTGGTTAGTAGACTAGACAACAAGACAACACAGGCTAGTCGACTAGTCGACTAGACAAGGAATGCATGAGATCAGTCTTTGTCAATCCAACAGTCTCTGCCAATCCAGATAGTCTATGTATTCAAAAAGTCTCTGTATTAGGTACAATAAGTAGTAGTACATCTCCCAACAACATAGTCAAACATGGTTCAATTGGTCTTATCAAAGGCAAGTCGATTAAAAAAATATTTGAGTCAACAAGAAGATATCAATTGGGTTTATACATCAACAACTTCAATTAATCCCCCATTAAACACAACTGAGGGGTTTTATAAGAATCAACAACAATTCTTGCTTAAAAACACTAGTAAACAAATAAACCAGTCGAAACACAATTGGGTTTACACATCAACAACTTCAATTACTCCCCCTCTAAACGCAACTGAGGGGTTCTATAAGAATCAACAATAATTCTCATTGAAAAACACTAGTCAACGAATAACCCAGTTGAAACTCAATCGATGAAAACTAAGTCGAAACTCCAGTCGACTGTCATCTCTGGTTGAACCCCAATTGACTAATATCCTAGTTGAAATCCAATCGACTGTCATGTCAGGTCGATTCCGGTGTACTAGTTCCAAGGAAATCAATAAGGAAGGAGAACGTTGTAGACTGTGCAACCGATGATACACAATGACGCAACCGCACTCTCAGCAGGCGGTCACTCTACCAGGACCTTCTCACTCCATGGCCCGAAGAGTCGATGCTCTTCCAACTCCTACCCGGGAGTTCTATCACCCACAGTCTTCTCGGGAATCTTCCCTTTCGGAACTCGGGAAGTCGGGTTTCGCGGACTCGCGAACCTTATGGGCACCTCCCGTGCAACATGAAACCCCGAACCCCGAAAGTCCGATATGCCTCCAC
>JASDQU010029654.1:13123-28946 GCA_032191745.1 Picea mariana | reverse complement strand
ATCTCTTAACTGAAAAATTGTGATCTTTGCCTTTGAGTTGGACGCATAGTCCCTTAAGGCAAAACACCTTGTCATGACTTCCAACCATGCTTCTGCGCGTTCACTGGCGCGACCCTCGGCAAACTATGGAAGTTTTGTCTTCTGCAATTCTCGAGTGATGTCTTCGGGTGGAGGTCCTCCCCATAAATCCCTTGATGCTTCTGGAATACCTGTTCCAGATGGTGGGGGCTCCACCTCGGTCCCTGCTGGTTGTCACCCCTTTAAAGTTTCATTTATGGCCTCCAACGAGTGCAGTATGAGAGCTAGTTCGAGCGATGGTGGTGGAGATGCTAGCAGTGTTGGCGGTGCCTACGACGATGCTCCCCTGCCTCAATTCCCTCGAGTCCTAACCAACCTATATGATTTAACCTGCATCAACCAAAGTTGTCAGGGTGAGTTCAAGGATGTTTCAAATTTGCGCTACTTAAACTAGAAACAGGGTTAGGCGTAAGTTTTTCTTTACTTGTCTGTAAACAGACGTTACTCTCTTAGGGGATTGGTTGGGTTAGGACTAAAGCGTCTAATCTTTATTTCTTCACCAAAGAAAACTATTGACTCCCTTGCCCGGTATCTTTGCTAGCCTTGCGCCATACTCACCAATTCTTCTAGATTACTTTTCTAGTGTGTATGTCGCCTCCTTCCCGCTTGTCCTAGTCTAAGTCCTTTAAACTTTTCACTTACAACTAAATATCCTTCGATGCTTGACTCGTGGGCTCTCCTTGGCGCGTTGTACATATGCATTGAATTGTGTGTCTCGGTGGCTGTAGGTGCGAGTCTTGAGGATTGTAGAGTGGCTTTCGACATTGGAACTTAGCGCTTGTGTGTTGTGGTTATGTATTGCTTCCTGACTTGTGGTCGTATGATGTAGTGAGCCTGAGGCGATGCATTGAAGCTTAGTGTTTTACTTTGACTAGTGGAATGGAGTGGAGGGACTTGGCGCTTGGCTCTATGAGTTGTGTGTACAGTCTCATGAGCTTGGCGCTTGGATAATCAGAGATTATTCTTCAGGATAGTACTTTGCTACTATGGATAATTAAACTATTTATATGTGAATTTATTTGTAAAAGTGATATGTGTGGCACGTTGGTGTTAGTGCTCTTCTTAAGTTGCTTCGCTTGGTGGGTGGTCTTGGGTTCAAAACCCATGGACCCTCTAACATTTTAATTAACTTTAATGTAGTTTACTTTACACTAAATATACAATTAATTAACATTAATTTAATTAAATTAACCTAAATTAACTTTAAATTAATTTGAACTAAATTAACCTAAATTATGTTTACACTAAAATAAAATTTAAACGAACACACACACAATTTATAAAAAGATTTTTAATAAATAATAGACAAAAATCAAAATAATTTAAAAACAAGTGTGGGCACGCATGGATTCCACGTACCCGCCTTGCTTCCTCCAGCGCCTTCCTTTCTAAACCCTAACTCTACATTCTCTGTCATTTTCTTTTGGCTACGCGGTCGGCCGCCATGGCCATTCCCTCTGCATATTTTCTTTTTGGTGGTTCTCCCGCTGAACTGGTACACAATCAGTTCTTCCTTGGTCTCCTTCCTCATTTGTCAGGTGATGGCTTGTATTGTGTGTGTTCCAGAGTTTTTTTTTGTTTTGTTTTATTACTAAAAAATATTTGTTTCCTGTGTGCAGAGCATGGCTACTGAGCTTGTATGTTGAGTTTGGTAGTTGTGTGGCTTGTTTGACTCAGCGCATGTGTTTTCTATTGGTTGTAGAATTTGTTATATGCACTAGATTTGATCGATGGGCTCAACTTGAGCACACCACGCCCTTTTCTGTTTACGAGCATTTCTGGGTTTTTTTTTTATTCTGTGGAGTACTTTTCTTGTTTAACAACAGCCTCATCTCGAGTCATTAAAGTATCCAAGCTCATTCTCAATTCTTCTTCCTTCTCTTTCAAGGTTGAATGTTCTTTCTCAACAGTCATTTTCACATCTTGCAACTCTTTTTCAATTTGTTTTAATGCCTCATCCCTTTCCATGATATGTGCTTCTCTTTGATTCAAGAATTTCTGGCCTTCCAACAACCTTTCTTGGCCTTCCTGAAGATTTTTATTCCATCCTCACAGATTTTTCCTCTCAAGAATAAGCTTCTTCTCACGGGATTCACATTCAAACTTGAAAGCCTGCCGCTCTCTTCGAAGTGCATCTTCACTAGCTTCAACTTCCTGTAACTTTCTTTCTCCATCAGCCTTTTTTTTTCAGTTGGCTTCTGCTTGCAGAGCTTCTCCTACATGCAACTTTGATTCAGTTGCAAGAAACTTTTCTTCAGTAGTGGCCACCATCTCATGATATTGTGCCAGTTTATCATCAGATATAAACTTTAATTCAGCACCTTCAGCACGCATCTCATGTAAAGCCTTCTCAAGATCGGCTACACATTGTTTCTCAGTATGTGTAGTGTCTCGGCTCTTTGAGACTCCCTCTCCACTCATGGCTTCGTGCGCTGGTGCTCCATGTGTATTTGATCTCTGATGTTGTGGTGGAGATCGAGCTTCAAAAGCAAGTGTGCCAATTTTCTCCATTTGTTTTTTTGTGATAAATGTATAATCAAATTGTCGTTCATTTTTATATTGTTCCAACAGAAACTTTTCTCCACTTGCAGTCAAAGGAATTCCTTATATCTTTTAAAGGAATTTTATTTTTATCTTTTTTTTTTTGTTTATATTTGGCACCATCAAACCCTGGCGAAACATAACCCAGAGACTGCTCTCTGGCCCGAAGGATCAAGATCTGGTTGATCTGGTTCGGTGTCCATGGCCTGCGTTGCAGAATACAGCTTTATGTTTCCTTGCATTCTCAAGGCCTGTTCTCAGCCCAATATTTAATAATTTATTTTATTTATATTTCTATATATATATTTCTATATATATATATATATATATATATATATATTCCATTTATATGTATATATATTTTTTTTTACAGTTTAAATAAATGTCTTTTACATATTCCCCTTTATATGCCTATAATGTCATCTATGCCTATTTATATGACTTTTCTTTAATTATTGGGAGGAGGAAGAATTATGTATAAAGATATATATTGATCTGCATATAATAGATATTAGTGGGTTTGGCTTGCAGGAGCTGGAGCTGGAGCTAGAGCTTGGCCCTTCAAGTCTAGATTTCAAACAAATAGCTCTGATACCATGTGTAAGGACCGTACTTAATTAAATCCAAAATTTCGTACGATTAAACATATAATTCCTTTCAATTTGCATAAATAATTCATTCACCATTATATAAGCATGTTAAAATAATTAAAGAACAACAATTTCATAAAAAAATAATAAATTACCTCTTCCTGATGCTAATTCCCACGTTGATCTGGTTGTCCTTTGCTGAAGTTGAAACTATGTCAAACACTGCCCAAAACCGAGTTTCCCTCCCTGCTAGCTAGGAGCAGCCTGTCCGGCTCCCTAGCTCCAAGATACAGTAAGGATATCCTGGCCCCCATGCCCAAACCCCCCCGCAATCCGGTGCCCCTACTTCTGATTCACCAAAAAAAACCCCAAAACCAAACTCCTCACACCAGAGATCTCCACAGAAAATCTCCCACAAAAATATATCCTCCCCCCAAAATGCTTCCTTCCTCCAAAATAATGCCCTACCCATAAGAATCTTCCCCATCATATCTTCCTTCACTGACTCTTCTCCCCTCATTAATTTCCTTATCTCCCCCTTTAATATCTTATCCCCTTCTTTAATGCCTTATCCCCTTCATTAATATCGTATCCCCTTCTTTGATGCCGTATCCCCTCCCACATACGTAAAGTATTTAATTAAACAAATTAAAATTATTAAGCCCCTTAAATTTATTACCCATGTCATTGAATGTGATATGTAATTAATTAATTAATTAATTAATTAATCAAAAGTTATAAACAATTAATTAATAAATAAATATTTAATTAATATTATTAATGCTAATCATTGCTTAATTAAAACCATATTAGGACAATTAATTATCTAATTAATTTTACTTAATAATCCCTAAGCATATATTCAACTAGGGTTGTTACAATATTACATAATACCCCTAATTTCAGTAGATATTGATAAATACCTCCCAAAATCCTTTTGTTGAACCCCCCTCCCAATACATCTTTTAAATAAAAGAAACCCATATTTTTACTATATATCCCCTTTTATACCCCCCAATACCTATAAACCCCCTAAGACCCTACATCTTCCCCCAATACCTACAATATATTGACTTTATTTTTCACAATTTAAGAACCCTCTTTATGAATGAACGTGATAAGATATTGGTCAACAAGGTGAGTCCCCTGTGGTATGTATGTGCCTATGCTTACTGAAACCTTCCTATATGTGACTATCTCCAAAGAAACCCATGTATGTATGCAAATGTTCCCTCTACAACCTGTGTACAACTTCGTACGACTACAAAAACCTAGTTTTGTCTAAGTGTTATTGTTTCCCTAAAATCAAATTCCTTATGTATGCCTATTGGTTATGGATATCCTAAGATCTCCTTGTAAATCTAATAGATTTTCTATCAATTTCTATGGATCTGAGATATGGATTCCTCTCAGAGAGACTACTTTGATACCATGTTGAAATCCTTACTATGGCACCTAGGTATCTTGTTATCTAGTGATTTTATTGCTATAAATCAAATTAGCAACTCAGAAAACAACATACACTTCTAGAACATTCAACTCAAACAAATATAGCAAAAGAAATATTGGAAGCCAAAATATCATACACAATACAGAAATATATTTTTCCCATCAACTAAGTTTATCATTCAAATAACTTCAAATATTACAAGGGATCACATATCTGGGATAATGGCCCACAGAGAAATACAAAAAACCTTAGATAGGACCTACAAACCCTAGAAATATCTTGCACTACTATACGTCCTTGTACTTTCACACTTCCCAATATTTACATGACTTTCCTTAAGCAAACCTATGTATACATGCATTTATCCATTGAAACCCATGTACACACACTCAAAGACTATACGAAAGTCCATACAATGTGATCTTACTGTTGCGGATCCAATCAGCTGAAACCCACTTGCAACTTCCTTTGTTCTCTCTTCTCCCTAACTTGATCTCTATATGGAATTCCTTCTCCACATATCCAATATATCCTTGAATCAAATTGCTTCATGATCCAACTATCTCTTAAGTAAATGTCCTTCTCTACTCTCAAGAGTATCAAGTGTCTTCTTCCTTAACCTTGGCCTTTCTTTTATAAGATTGAGTTATGACCTAAGCCTAATCTCCAAAGTGATTGAAAGTTCAAATTACTTCTCACCTCACTTGAGATTAATGGTTGTTATTTAATTCACTAATGCTAATTAAAGAATTTCATTAAATAAAACTCAAGTCTTTAATAAAATCACTTTACTTTAATAATTCCTTTAATTAAAGTAAAGTCTCAAGGTAGAAAGATTTGGACGACTTCCACATGTATAAACACTTATACCTATGCGGAAATACCTGTCTGATGCTACCAACACAATAAATCGCTAAACATTTATAGAAAATATATAAAATCCTTAGAAATTTGAATATTTTTACAAAAATATAGCCAAAATTTTGACATTTTGCATATTAAGGACTAGTAAGATTTGTCGAGGTTTCTACATTTTAAGGTAAATTTCCATCCTCAAAATTACCCCCAAGTTACACTTTATAAATCTTCACTTTTTATCTCAGATATGAGTTTTGGTTCCTAGCTACATTTATACAATGATATAAATAAATTGTTTAAGAATATAAGTGTAGTGTATGTTGCATTTATATAAAAAAATATTATATATAAGAATTGGATATTCATATAAACATGTGAAGAATTTAAAGTTGTGTAGACCGTTGTTGTTTTAACATTGCTATATGGGATATATGTATTGATTTGAGCCTCTTATTACCCTTGACATTGGATGTTGGATGATGTTATTACTTGTAGTAAATCTTGATATTTAAGAGAGAGTAAACCACAAAAATTTAGAGATAAACCATTAAACATCAAATATATTCAAACATTCACCATGAACAACACAAGAATATAGAGAGAAGAACCATTAAGGTATGGTAACACCATCAAATACTCCTTATGGAACGACTCACTCCATTATTATGGCCACATTATATTGATTATCTACTTGGGTACCTTCATAGGTACCCTATATTTTTCTCCCTAGGTACATTACATCACTCCAATTATCTGTCCATATTCCTCCCCTCTCCTATTACTTTCATGACACCTCCCATAAAAAATTACTCCCCTAATATATCTTTATGATTCCATCACCTCTATATGAGCTTTCTCTACTACTCAAAACCCTCTGCATGCTACAAATAGTCAGGGCTCCTGGGGTTGAACCTTCAACATTGTCAATTTGCTTTCCCTCTAAAAAAATGAGGGGTTTAAATGGAGAATTCAAATAGGATAATTAAATATAAATAAGGTGATAATCTTACTTAGTTAGTGGAACTATAATAAAAAAATTAAGAGATGCTCATAGGAAATCAAAGAGGACTTGAGAAGATCTGAGATAAAATCATTAATAGAGATACAAACATACACATTAGGGTGGTCAAAGGGGATGCGCATATACAATATATATTCATTTTGGTGGGTTTTAAAAATGGATTCCATTAGCATAGGCAAAGGAAGAGGGGTGGAGAATGAATAGGACAATGACAATAAAAATGGGTCTAGGATGTATTGGAGGAGGACCATGATAAGATATTTGGGAAGTTAAAAGATGGATTTTGATTAATCCCTCTCCTTTTAATGCCTCCAATTTGGTGGAGGTTTGTCGGATACCATTATGGGCTCTACTCCACATGGCCTATATCATTGCTTCCCTTTTCCTACTAATTTATTCTCTTAGTTTAGAATTTGTTTATGTTGTATCTTGGCAAGACCATATTTAGCTTATGATTTTTTTTCCTTATCATCTCTCTACCTAATTTCATTTATGGTGTATTTTATTTACCTTGTCTTAGATGTCATCCTGGGGTCACTTTGTTTGAAGGGAACCTTTTTTGCAAACACTAGGGATACAATATTTGATATTAAAGACTTGTGCAAACATTGCAAGTTGGATAACATTTATAATATGGTTTGCAGGCTCATTTTTTAGAACTAAGGCTCAATGTGTGAATTAACATTGTTTATATTGAGAAGCGACACAATATTTCATTACATTGCTAGAGAGTAAATCCAACCACATGAGTTTACCTTCTATATCATCAAACATGTTATATATTGAAATTGCACCCATCTTAATAATCGAATAGTTATGTTTCTCTTTGAACTGAGAAATCTTGATTTATACTAAAAAGCTCATTCCCTAAAAAAATAAATCTTTCAGTGGATAATATGATTGTAAAGATAGATTATACTTGTTATATGGTAATTTTTTACCTATTAAATTACCATGAGCCTAGTCCTCTAATTATAGACCTTTAAACCTAAATCTAAACTTTGTCATGCACACAATCCCAATTGGAGAGAATTTTGACAACCACTTGATTTTCAACAAAAGTAAAGATGCTATTTTTTAAAGGATTTAAATAATGAATTTAATCACTTATCAAATAATAACAATATTGAATACCTCTATCATAATTTTACAAAAACCCTCTCTAGTTTCATTAACAAGTTCTCTATTGAGGTGTCTTATAGAAAGGAAAATAGAATGACCAACCCTAGGTATGATAAGGAGTATAAGGTTGATAGAAATTCATGGATCATTCTATTAAGTTATTAGAATATGACAAGATAAATATATATAAATCCCTAATTAAAAGGGGGGAAAGTAATATATAATATAAGTCAAGTGAATCTTTTGAGCCTATCTAAGCCAGATCCTAATAAATTTTGGAGGCAAACTATGACTTGAAAAACTAAAGAAAATAATATAATTTACTTGAAGGCTTGGTATTCGTACCCTAAAAATATTTACGAATCCCCTAATGTTGTGGAAAAAATTCAAACCATGTCTACAGAGGAATACATTTTGTCAATAAAAGACATAGAGTTTAGGGTTAAGTGCTTACAAAAGGGAAATCTAAGGACACTGAAGGTTACTAAGCTAAAATATTAAAAATTGGAGGGCCTATCCTCATCCCTCACATCCATGATCTCTTCAATTTAGAAGTCAAGTAGGGATTCCCTAAACCCTGTACACAAAGCCTCAATGTACCTATTTTTAAAAGTGGGGAAAATAATCCCTATATTTATAGGACAATTATGATTAGTCCCATTTTAGCCAAGTTATATGGAATTATTTTGAATAAAAAGACTAGCATATGGCTAGAAATCCTTGGAAAAAGAGATAAAGTCTAGGTAATATTTAGGAGCTATCATTCAACTATGGACCACCTTTTTATTCTTAGGATCATTGTGTATGAGTGTCATGATAATAAAAACCAATATTATATGTTGTTTCATTGACTATAGAAAATATTTTTACATAGTGCCTAGTACTAACCTTTGGAATAGGTTAGAAGCGTTGAAATTCCTTTCGAGTTGAGAGCTATTGAAATAAGGTTTTACAAGAAAATTATTACCAAGTTTAGGATCATTGAGGGTTGGTCGAAAGAAATTAAGTGCAATATAGAGAATTTTTGTTCCCTATTCCCTACTATTTTTGACATACACATTGACAAGTTATAGGGTTGTTTGGAATACATCGGTTGTGTTGGCTTGACTCTTGTTGTTATAGTCATCATACTTATTCTTTACATTGATTATATTGTTATTATTGTGAGGAGTCCTTATGATATCAACAAGAAACTAAAATTATTCAAGGATTTATGATCTAATATGAGTATGACTATTAACATGACAAAGAGAAGGTTATGATAATTAAATAAAAAAAGAACCTATGCTAATTTCATGTACGACAACAACAACTTGGAGAAAGTAACTTCATACAAATATCTCAAAATCAATCTTCATCGCAAGATTAATTGAAACTATAGCATTCAGGAAAGGATAAATGGAGGGTGGAAATCTTATTATGGACTTGAAAACAACTGTAAAATAGTGGACCTTTGGCTATGGGATAAGAGGAAACTCCTCTTTGAGACTCTTGTCACTCTTGTTATCTTATATCATTTTGAATTTTTGGGTTGTAGTATATCTAGAGAATCATGGAGGAAGATAGGGTGAATCCAAAAGTGTTTTATAACTTATAATCTTAAAATAAAAGGCAATAATCCCTATCTTATACTCCTCATAGAATCTAGAACAAGATAATAAACATGGATTACTAGAAGCTTCCTAAGATTTATTTAAGCTCTAGTCAAAAAAACCTATGGATCAAGCGGGTGTGGCATGAATATGGAAAGTTTTAGCTAAATCGTTGGGGAATAAAGGAACAGGTCACTCTGTAGAATAACAATAATATTAAAAATATTATTACATTTAAATTTAAGGAGAAATTGTAGTGCGATAAAGAGTTAGAGGATAAAATAAAATTAATATACTATGAGTTGATCAACCCTAATCTAGAAGATAAAAAGTATATATCTATTTTGACTAGCTTAAAGAATAAAATCATTCTTGTTAAAATATGAATAAACTCTCACAAGCTCCATAGTGAAATAGGGCATTGAGCAATTCCCAAAGTGTCATGGGTTGAAAGAATTTCTAATATTTGTGACACTAAGAGGATTGAATATAAAAATCACTTTCTCTTATAACATCCTACATTCACCCATGTTAGATAAAAATTTCAAAATATTTTTTGCAATACCAACCCTCCTAACCTTTTAACTCATAAAAAATATGGAGATATAGGAATATTTCTCTTAAATATTTTCTAGTATAGAAATAAAATTCTAAAGAAAACTAAGTAATTCCTTACCTTTCTTAAGGATGAATAGACCAAATTTGCTCTCAATGTATGTTAAACATCATCATCATCATCATCATATTAGCTATATAATTTATAGTGCTCAGAGATGCAACTTTTAAAACACGAGCTTTACATTTTTAATAATTATTATTTATGAAGGGTACTTTGGATTTGTCATAAATATTCATTAAGTTCTAGAATTTGTAAAACCATTTGATCAAGTGGTAAAATTCTATTGTAAAATATTAATGGGATTTGTGCATATGATGTTTTTGTCAATCCCTTAAACTAAAATGACTTGTCTCCGATGGTTGTAGAGTGGATGTGGATTTTATATAGTATATGGGTGGTTTCATATGATGGCCCAATTTACCCAGATGCTTTTCCCCATCCACTCTTATGATATTTTAGGCTACAATTTCTTCGTGTTGAGAGACAAAATGAATCCTGATGATTCAACAATGGCATATACTCCCACTAAAGTGTACAATAATGCAGTGACCACTAACATGTTTTATCATGGCTTGGGAACTTGAACACTCAAAACATATGTAATCTTCTTTCCCCTTGGATTTTTGGTGCTAGTTTTAATCCTTCATAATTTATTTATGTTGATCTCACCTCAATAAACATTCACCAATAAATTTATTTCTTCTTCTCCAAAAAAAAATCACCTCTTACCATTTGTTTGAAGGTTGGGACATCATCACGCAAGATTTTATTTCCAATAGAAAAATAGATCTCGGCCATAGGTTAGTGTAAATTGGCCAAGTGTAATTGACCATGAGAAAATTAGAAATAAAACCTTCCTTGATACCACTTGAACCTAACCTAATGGTTCACTTCATGAAATCATCATTAATAAATAGAGAACCCCATGATATCCAATAAATAAATAATTATCTATTATTATAAATATATTGTATGAAATTGATGATATGAAATACAATTGTCATGTATTTAAATACACATTGAGGTGATGAGTCCTGACTCAATAAAAGGAATGAATTATCCAATATTACAAAATTGATGTAAATCATAACCTATGCCTACATTAGATATTATGGTTTATACATTATTACATTAGTGGTAATATATCCTATGCATATTACAATTTAGAGACATTTTTCTCAAAGCGTAATGCATCTCGGGGATCATCAATGTTGAGAAACTTGTCAAAATCGAACTAGTAGGCTTGGCTATGCTATGCTTTGGAAAATTAAAAATTATTTTATGATAAATAATTACTTGAATATGTTCCCCTCTCAAAGAGATTTCTAATGGTTGTCTCTTATTGGAGTTCAAGTTACCTTTCATGCCATCTAGAATTTAGCTACAATATATTGGGTTCATGCACTTGTTCTGCTACAAAATTGAGGTTTGGGAGTGAATTGAAACCAACTTTTCCCAATCACAGGAGAAAAAAAGAAAGGAATTAGTAAACACTTTGTAGACAAAATTATTATTTGTGAATAGTGGTTTTGAAAATGAATAGTGATTGTTGAACAACTTTTCCAATATCTTGCACTTCCTTGGAACTCCCCTAGATATTCTCATGTGTTTATACATGACTCCATAATCGGTCCTCACTAGCCCTTTTATTAGGGTCATTGACAATATCTGATTTGAAGATAAATATGCAAAAGTGTCTAGATAGGAATCTTTACTAGACCATATTAATCATGATTTTTCAAATCAATATGATTATGTATTTTTAAGTCACATGGTAAGGACACATTTTGGTTTACACAATTTGTTTCTTTATTTTTTTAATCAATGTTCCTTTTCTGAGAGTTCACTTTCTTTCTTGTGTCCTCTTATTGGATTCCACTTTCTTTCTTTATGTCATATTTTAGGCATTATAGCCATAGATTATTCCTTATGTATATCTTTGTGAGTTGTTGTAACAATTACACTCTAATATATTGACTTTACTTTAAATGAGAACATATAAGATGTGTGTGAGAGAGAGAGATGAATAATAGATTGATAATTTTTACAAAAGAGAGACCTCGACTAAATAAACCTAAATTGGCATCTTGACAACTTTTCAAGAAAGGTTATGACTCTTTATTTATTCTATTATTTTATATTTATTTTATTACTTAATTTGATATTCCATCCTAGTTATTATTGTTTTTATATATAACCAACATGTAAATTGTCATAGATATTCCATTGGAATAGTTCGTCACAATGGATATTAAAATATTATGAAATTTATTACCTTAGATCTTAGATTTAATAATACTGGTGTAGCACTCAAAATTATGGAAATAACTAAAATTGAAATGAAAGAAACAAGTGAATGAACACAACATCCAAAAAAATGAACACAAGATGTGACTTGGGAAAACCAGTATTTGATAAATCCTAGATACAGGGTGAGGTCTATGCTTCGCTCCCTTTTTCTCATCTATGAAATGAAAGTATAAAGAAAGGGGAACTCACTTTGATTTTTCCATAGACATTGTGCGCAATTTCCCCTTTACCAGCAAATCAACAAAATTGCTCTCATACCACTTTGTAATGTACCCATCCACCGAGGCTAGGCCATGTCATGAAAAATTACAAATTATGATACCATTAATATTAAATAATAAATTATACATATGAACATAGTTAAGAGGAAATAATAACAACATGCATGCAACAATAACAATTCATATATAGAATTTAACAATAGAGATTCCATGACATAAAAATCATAATTTCACACATACACAGTAATTGAAATAAGAAAATGAATGACACTTATCTCAGGAAATAAAGACCAACTTCATGCATACCTTCCATGTTCCTCCCATCCTTAGAACACACTTCTCATAACTCTTAGCAGTGGTTCACCCCCGAGCTAAGCTAAATTCCACCTGTGTTAATAGATTACAAACTCAGACACAGGTGCCACCTCAAATTAACAGCATACAGTCTCCTATTCCCCACATGTATGTCCCACCCCAATAAGTGTGCTCCTTCTTTTCTCAACATTCCTTCGGTTGCTTCACTTCCCTTCTGAGGCTTTAGCAACATGCTGGATGGGAAGTCTCTGATCCTTGTAGTTGTAGTTTGGCACCTTATAAAGTCAGTTCCCAATATTTCTCTCACCTAGAGAGAATGATCACAGGCCTGAAAACCCGCTTCTTCATTCCTACAGGTGTGACAACCCACTTCTTCAATCAAATTCATCTCCTGAACTAACCAAAATAGGTACAAGTTCCTATTGCAGTCCAGTACCCTCTGGTATGGTTCACTACTCCTCCCTGGAGGAATAATTACCCCAAAATAAATAATGAATCCCCCCTGCAAATACACTAAGTCCTCCTGCTATATATACACATGTGCCCTTTATGACACATGGCACCCAAGGGACTCCCTTGTCCCTTCTTTTGAAACTTCATATATATATAAAGTTATATCCATACGTTAACCTTTAAGGAATATTAATATAGTATTCCATTGGGATTAAGCTCTCTAGCTTTGTCCCTTTCCTAGACTCTTAGCCCTCTTTCCCTTTCTAGTGGATTTTAGACCCCATACTAATTTGTGGGTATGTATACAACAATTATGTACTTCATTAATCATATGAGTGTTTACATATTACAATAATAGGCTCACTGTTCTTTAGCATCTAGGCTCCCTGGACTAATAGTCACATAAGCCTTATGGCCCAAAATATCTTGGCTCGCCAGCCTATATATTCATTTACATTTATATGTATAGTTGGGGTTCGGCCTAGGGGTATTACATTCCCCTCCCCCTTATTTATGCAATGTTCTCATTGTAGTATATACACCTATACAATAAAAACTTTAATGTTTTTCAAAAAGATGTGGGTACTCTATCCTTATAGTGCCTTGATGCTCCCAAGTTGCATCCTCGGGGCTGTACTAGTTCCATTGAACCTTTACTAGCCCTATGGCTCGATTTTGAAACTGCTTGTTCTTCCGACCCAATATGCACATTGGATGTACTTGAAATTCTCCCTCTTTCTCCACCTGAATCACATTCCAATCAATGACATGATTAGCATCATGTACGCACTTTTTAAGAAATGAAACATGGAATACATTATTAATACACATTGATATAGTTAAGGAAATCATGTATGCTACAGTCCCAATGCTTTCCAGGATTTCAAATGGCCCAATACAATAATGAGTTGCTAGCTCTGAACAATTTCCCAACCTCAGAAAACTTCTCTTGTCCTTTAATTTTAAGAACATATGGTCACCCACTTTAAATTCTCTATGGGTTCTTGCCTTATCAACATAGCTTTTTTGTCGATCTTGGGAAGCCTTTAAATTCTATTTTATTTTCATCATTTTCTCTTCCATTTCCCTGAGTAATTTTGGCCTAAACACTACTTTATCTGCTAGGTTGTCCCAACTTACCAGTGTGCTTCACTTTATTCCATACAGAGCTTCAAATGGGATCATCTTTAAGGACGATTGATACCCATTGTTATAAGATAATTCCACCAAATGCAAGTAATCCTCCCATTTGGATTGTTTATCCATCACATACATCATCAACATATCTTCAATCAATTGATTCACTCTCTATGTTTTCCCATATGATTCTAGATGGAAGGTTGTGCTAAAGTTCAGATTGGTCCCAAATCCTATGAACAATCCTTTCCAAAAAATTGATGTAAATTTTGGATCCCTATTAGACACAATTGTCTTGGGTACACCATGTAGTATAGCAATTTACTTCATATAAATATGAGCAATGTCAATTGCCTTGTGAGTGAACTTTACTGGAATAAAGTGGGTAGCTTTAGTAAGATTTTCCACCACCACCATGATGGAATCATGTTTCTTGGTTGTTTTGGGCAGCTTGGTGATGAAATCCATTGTGAAAAAATCCCATTTCCACTCAAGGATGGGTAATGGTTGTAGAAAACCAACTGGGTGTATGTTCTTAGACTTGATTTGTTGACATTCCAAACACTTGGAAATAAAATTCACAACATATTTCTTCATCCTCAGCTAGTAATATTGTCTTTTGACACCTGTAATAGTTTTCTGGTAACCTGGGTGTCCAACATAAGGCACATTATGCATTTCCTTTAAAATCATATTTTCCAATTCCTGAGTATTTGGCACATAAATTATTCCCCTATACATGAGAATTTCATTATTTTCCAACTTGTATTCTTCACTTCTTTGTTGCAAAATACCTTGTTGAAGTTTTTACTTTACCTCCATATATTTATGAGCTGATTTTGCAGCCTCTAAAATTCTATCTTTCAAATATGTTTGGTGCATGCTAATGGTTGTAGCATGAATCTCATGCACCCCTATGTTGAGTGCATCATCCACCTTGTTCTCTTTCCCCTTGATATGATTTATATAAAATTTGTATTCATTGAGGAATTATAACCACCTACTTTTTCTGGCATTTAGAGTTGGTTGTCCAAATAAATATTTCAAACCACTATGGTATGTTCTCAACTCAAATATTTTCCCCATGAGGTAGTGCCTCCACATCTTCAAGGCATGCACTATATCTTCCAATTCCAAATCATGCGTAGCATAATTCCTTTCATGCTATTTTAATTTCCTTGATTCATAGCACACTGTTGGTTCTGGAGCCTGATTATCTTATTGATTCAAAGGTCCTTGCTTTCAGTCATGTTTATACCCCATGAAGACTTTACACCCCATAAGTATGTACACTCTTCCACACAGGGGAGTGAAGAGGGGGAATACCCCCTCTGCTAGGTCCAGGGGGGCTATCCCCCCGGCTGGGGGGTTCAGGGGAAAATCCCCCGAAGGAAAAACTGCCTTGCAAATGTATATTGTAATTTCATTGTAAATCTGGACCATTCATTATAAGGTCACAGATCTAATGGTAGAAATTATGTTAGGGTTTTTTTCCCTAGAAGGCAACCCTCTTTTA